>JAVKPL010015695.1:0-130819 GCA_032173675.1 Gastrolobium villosum
TTTTTTATGTATTTGCCTATTTTACTTTCAGCTTAGATCTGGTGTTTGCTTTACTTTAATTATTTTTCTAGATTTAAATCATCCAAATAGCTGATTTAATTATTAATCTAGATTGCAACAATCATAATAATTATCATTTATGAGGATGATTTGAAATCAAAATAATTTCCATAACGATTATTTGTCTTGATGTTAATTACCCAAAATTAATCAATTCCATTATTAATCTAGATTTTTAACAAAAATCATAATAATTATTAATTAATTTTTGAGGATAATTTAAAATCAAAATAATCCCATAATAACTATTATACTAGTCGCTGAAGACATAATAGCTATTATGCTCATGTAATCATACAAGTTATGCAACAATATGGCACCACCTATTCTATATGTCATGTTATCAATCATATAATTCATACCAATCAATAAAAGCATTAAATAATAAAATCTAATTACTTTAATCCATGACATTCCTATTTTAATGAAAATAACAAAAATAAAAAAATGTTACAACTTTGGAATTCGACTTTCGCCTAACCCATAGTATCTGTCTCAAGCCCCTTTAGGGTTTCCATGGACCCAAAAGCCCAAAGACCCAATCCTTTGGCGAGAAACCCTAGGACGCGAAAAAGGAACCCTAGCCGTCAGGTTTGCTGCGCCGTCACCCGAAGTCAAATCAATCCGAAACTCCAGGGGAAGGACCACCACATAGAAACGAGTGCACCGCCGCTGGAACCACCCAAAAAGGTGGCCGGACGCTCCCACACTCTCCCTTTCTTTGCCGGAGAGTGGCGGCCAATCTCATCATCTTGTGGCGGCGCGTGGAGGCTCTGATGGCGGCGATCCACCCACCGTTACGTTCGTATTTCCGTCCTCTTTCCAACCATATATAGATAGACCTAGTCTGAGATCGGTAAGTCCTCGAAAAGTCTCCGACAGTGCTGACTGCGCATCTTCCTCGCGGTTTCTCGATCTTGAATTTTTACAAAATATAGAAAAAATACACGAAAATTCCGAAAAATTGAAAAAATAGCAAGGAGGAAACCTAATCATATGGGATTAGCCTCCTTGTTACAGATCGAGGAATACACGAGAAACCCTAACCATGGATTAAAGCATTTTTACCGATTAAAATTTAAACTTTTATGAAAATGAATTATAAAATACACGCAGGATTCATACCATAATCCTAGAACCCTAGGTGCCATATTTCAAGAAGCAAAACTAATTACATGATCAGTGAAACTAGATTCACATACCAATGTACAGCCAAGGCTCTGATACCCATTGTAGGAACTATTGGATTTATGCGGAAGCGATTTAGGACCTAGTACATTGATATGCTTACCGAATCATCATCGTTTCACGATTACCTCTTGGTGCGCAGATCTCGTGTAGAATCTTCCCTTATATGATTCCTCTTCACGAACTGTTCACCTCAACGCTGCAGCATGAACAAATCCCTTGATGCTGGACTGTGGCAGACCTTCCAGACTATGACTCAAGGGGAACGGGAAGTGTGTGGGCACTCTCTCACTTTCAGGGAGATGACCATCCATCAGCCCTCTGCAACCACCAAGTGGAAACCCTATTTTTTTGGCTGATGGCTATAAGCGGAGTATATGTACAGGTTCCAAGAAACCCTAACCCTAATCAGAATGGGCCTAAGGTTTCTTGGGCTCTTCTTGACACACTAAGCCTTATTGGGCTTTAGTGCAAGAGCAAAACCCAACAGATTTATACATGTTGCACGCATGAGACATATTCAGATATGCACTTTAGGATGTAATATATTATATTGTTATTCAATTTAATCATTTTAAATTAATGACATGTGATTTGATAATTGTATTATGTACTTTATATTGATGTTGCCCTTATTAGTGCTTTGGTCAAGAGGTGGAGACCAAAGACACATATTTCTACCATAATAATATAATACAACACGATCAGAATGAGAACTCATTTTTAAATGGAATAACAAATAAAATAAGAGACTATGAATGATATAATAATTTTGTCCGTAAAAGTAAGGATTCATGATGAAGAAGAGATGCGAAAAGAGTGTAGAGGATAAGGGTTTAAATAAATATATATGCATCATTCACACCCCAGGTGGACTTCAAACTTACAATACACACGCCCAATTTCGGCATCACTAGGCATGACCCACGTGGCATTGACGCCTCCATGGGGCGTGACTTGTGACTAGAGGTGCTAAACGAACCAGGGGCCTTTGGCTCGGCTCGTGAAGGCCTAACCTCATTTAATAAAAGCTCGTGTTGGAACCAGACTTGAACTTGTATAAAAGCTCGTTTAATAAAAATGCCTCAGACTCTAATTCAGAAGCTCGGCCTTAGAGCCTCTCAGGCTAACCTAATATAGATATTTATTTTATTTTTTTATACTACTTGTAAGTTGTAATAACTCTCTCTCTCTCATCAATTTATTTCACCCCATTTTATTAGTTTAACAGACTTTTTGAATGATTTTGTTCTATATTATGTTGTTTGGATATATATTGAATTTATGAATATTTATGGAATCAGTGTTGTTCTATATTATCCTTCATCCTTCTTCACACAAACAAATCCACAAAAACTCATTCGTTTCAATGTACACCGCTCGTTTGTGTCAAAAAAAAAATTGTTAACACTTTTTTTTATAATGGGCAAAGATAATATAGCCTATTTTCTACCTTCTCTCACATTAATTTTATTTATTTATTGTAGACTTTGTAAATTAT
Organism: Gastrolobium villosum; assembly: GCA_032173675.1. Classification (NCBI taxonomy): domain Eukaryota; kingdom Viridiplantae; phylum Streptophyta; class Magnoliopsida; order Fabales; family Fabaceae; genus Gastrolobium; species Gastrolobium villosum. The sequence continues at coordinate 2,750 of JAVKPL010015695.1, forward strand.
TGCTGCAAATTGGAAGCTAAGGTTTCTATCTGGAAATTGATTTTTTGTGGAATTCTGTTCTTTTATTTTTATTCTTTAACATGCTAACATGCTAAGACAGGCTTCTCACATGTTTTTATTTTTTGTAAATAAATCAGGCTACAGGCCAATATTATATTCGTAACAGGTAACAGGCTAAGGCCAGTCGGATATGTTTAAATACAGGTTTGGCCCGTTAAGACCAATGCTCGGCTCGGCCCGACCCGTTAACACCCCTACTTGTGACGCCCAATGAGAACATGACACACCGTAAGACACACGTAAATATTTTAAAACAACAATAAATTCATAATTTTTTATTTAAATTACCTTCAATTAATATTTTTTGCCTAAACCTATCTGTTTTAATAAAATCAAGAAAGGAAAAAAGAATGTCGTCGTCTCTAAAAGAAAATGCTTTTACACTTGCAAACTTAGCACAATATTAAATCTGAAGCTATTGCACCGATATCAATATGTGACACCATATGATACGATATTTTGATATGTTGATTTTAAAAGATATTAAATTTCGGCATATTAAGATATATTTTAATGTTAAATAATTTTTTTAATTTATATAGTGTTATATTTAACATTTAATAATTTAACGAAAAAAGAAATTAAATTTCTGATACTCATCAATTTTGTCAAAAAAATAAATAATATTTAATTATATTTTTAAATAAAAAATCTCTTATATTCTTCAATGAGATTTATTTAGTATTTTATTTTTATTTTTATTATATCAATTTGATAATACATTAATCAATTTTTTCATGATATATGATAAAATTTTAAATATTATTAGTGTCAAAGCGTATTAAAATATCAAAGAATATCAAGGAATTAGAGTATCCATAAATATCAAACGCTAAGCTTCAAATTTTTTGAAGTGTACTACGATGCAACGTAGGTATGAAGTTCATCTAATGGGTGGTGCCATTGTACGTGTTCCGAATTTATTGCGGGGCGCGCTCATCATTTTTAGGTGGTCTCTCTTAGTGTAAATGTGAGGATAAAATTGGAAAAGAAGAAAAATAACAGAGTAAAAAGGGGAAAAAAAAATTATGTTATGAGAGGGAGCACCAAATCATAAGATGATCCTTTAGCATAGAAAATATTTTCCATATTGATTGGCAAACATAGCTCAGAAACCAGCTGTGAGGAAATGGAATGTAGCTAACTGACACTATCCCTTACAGTTGAGCGAAGACGAGATGCGGCGCATTTTCTCTTTCTCGAAAAGAATGTAAAAGTCAAACGATGATAATTCAGTTAATAATAAAGAAAATGGGTAAGTAGAAATAAAAAATAAATTAATTCGGTCTCCACATATTATTTTTGGAGAGAGATTTAATTATCTTCATTTCTAACTCATAGTCTCACACTCCAAAATAGTCACAGACTCAAATAACCAAAACTAATGAAAATATCAAAAAAGCCAACTTAGCTTGATGAAGTAATTAAGATTGAATTAATTTAAAAAAGAAACTAAAAACTAAAAAAAATCAACTCTGAAAGTACGCACCAAGTTCTGTTCATTTATATGTTTGACTTATTTTTCTGTTATACATCCAGCTATAATATCAATAACTGTATAAAAGCAATAAAATATTCAAATCATTTCATTCATTCGTTGTATTGTTTCTTTACACTCACTCCAAACAGTTTTTCCACGAGTCTCATTATCACGAACTAGTGTATGATCTTGTTCTCCTACTTATCTCTTTCTCGAGCTCTTCTAGCCCTCCCACTTCTTCGACTTCCTGCATCATATTTTATCAAACATGGGTTATCAGCCTCATAAGAAATATGCAAATCTAAAGTGATATAAATAAATAAGAATATTGAGCTAACAAAAAATAATATAAGTAAACTTCTAATCTCCCTAAGGTTCAAATTAAATCTAAATTTGCCTGCGTACTTTCAATTTAAAAAATCAACGCAAAAATATGAGTAGATGAAACTTGAATAAAATAAAGGCTATACTATAAAATATTGTAATTTTGTTAAATTTTGAAATAGGTTTTTAACAGATTGTTTACATTTTTTTAAAAATTAAATAAATTTATATTGCTAACAAAATTTTATTTATAACCCTGATAAAATGTAAAGACTTATTTAATGAAAATAAAATAAAATTAACTGAAGAAAAGAAATGGGCATATAGCTCACCTTTGGTCCCAAAAACAGACCATATGGCACCCCATCGAACTTGTCCGAATGGTGTAGCTGAATATAGACAACAAAATCAAGGTTATCAGATCAGATCCTATTCCAGAATAAACAGAAACAAACACGCACCGTTTTTTTTTTTTTTTCCTTTGTGCTGCTAAAAAATTATAAAATATAAAATATATTGATTCTTTTTTAAGCATTGCTTAATGTTAAATTAATACTTACTTTATGAGCAGCAGCAACTCTTCTAAAATAGGGCACGTTGGCAATGGGACCCACAGGGAATCTCTTATGAACCAATCCATCATGGACAAACATGTAGGCCATCCCAAATACTGTAATCCCGAGACCCTGCTCGAAGCTGAGGATGTCAATATTGATAACTTTTAAGGGTATTACCGTCAAATCGTTATCATTCTTAATTACAATTAACAGATCCCAATGAAACCGTTAATCAAGGGATTAAAAAAGTAGATTACGAAAGATACACTTACTGCACCGAAACAGAGGCCAGGGACCAGTCCCTTGTGGAAAAAACCGTATGAGAGAAGAGCTATGGCAGGAATAGCGTTAATTATAGCAAAAACGTCATTGAGCTCGAATGGTCCTTCTCTTGGTCGATGGTGTGACTGCAACAATTCAAGTTTATGTGTAGAAAATTGGAAGGTCAACGAAAAATGAAAGAACTCTTCTTGAAGGAAAAAAGAAACATGATTAATCCCAAAGTTTCAATTTTGTTTTCTTGCATTTTCGTAGCAATTGATTGAAACATGGCTTAAGAAAATAAATAAATAAGGAAATTGAAGAATTGGAAGCATACCTCGTGCATGTGCCATAAGGAAGCATGCCAGAGAGCCCTGTGAGCCCATCTTGCCCAAAACTCCATACCCACCTGAAAAAAAGACATACCCAGTTGAATTTAACACACAAAATCCACAAAGAAGAAACACAATTTCATATTAAAAAAATTCCCAATGCTGAATTGGTAAATTAAGGGATAGGACTTACAGCAGCACCCACTGAGAGGGCAAATGTGCCAAACATTTCAGACCAAGGAACCAGTCCCCCCTACAACAACCCAACCCAATATTCAGATGCAAAAAAATAACACAAACCAATGTCAATACACAAACAAAGAGATTAACTTCAAAGTAACTACCTCCATTTGCCATGAGAATCTATAATAAACTGCCAAAATCGCCATGGACGTGACACCAAAGCTAGACATCACAGCGGCAACAAGATAAGTGAACCTCTCGGACCTTTTCCTGGCCATTTTTTCCGCCACTCGTTCAGACACAACTTGAGGATTCACTCGATTCGGAGGTTCTTCCTCTTCGTTTTTGACCTGGATGCTGTGTTTTGGATCCTCCATGAGGACACAGACGGTGAAACCTGTCATTTTTCTTCGGGTTCGAAGGATTGTGTTATGATGGAGACATCTTAAGGGAGTGAAGAAAAGTGTTGGGGTTGGTTTAGGGATAGGGCTTGAGGCTTGGAGAAGACTATAGGGCTTGAAGGTTGTGGCGGCGGAGAGTCTTGCCGCCATGGATAGGCAAAGAATGTTCTTGTGTTTGTGTTTGTGCCTTTGAACTTGCGTGTGCTCGTGAGGTAGAGAGTGTGTTTATGAAGGTTGTATGAAGCTTAAAAAAGAGGGGTTGAATATAAACCACAACTTTGTGCTGTGTGTGTCAATGGAGGTTGTGGTTGTTTCAATTTAAATAGAAATAAAACTCGTGGAACAATTGAAGCTTTAGGAAGTTATTGAGGCTTCTGCCATTAACATTTCCTTAAATTACATCCAAGCCATTGTGTTTTTGTTTTTGTTTTTTTATGTAATTTTTGGACTTCAATTATTGTTGAACGGAGCATGAAGTCAACTTCGTAATAAGTGTTGACTAGCCAATGGACTCAAGTTAGTTTGTCAGCGAATTGGATCTTCTCTTTCTTCCATACTTGTCAGGCAATATTTTTTAAGAGCAAACGGCTAATTGAATCGGTTTAAGGTATCAAGAAAGTGCTACTTGCAACTTTTACCCAATTAATACTTAGGTAAACGTTTAAGCTTACACCATGAATGAAAATTAAGAGGATATGACAAATTATGTCATTTTTTTTTTTTTACTAAATTCAAAGATATTTTCCAGCCGCAACTGAAGACTAATCTCCATCGAGCACTGTCGGACCCTGTTAGAGTGGCTCTCCCAAATCTTTTTTTTCCTGGGCTCAAATTATGTCATACCTTATTACATATATACGAGTCTTTGTAACTTGTCATTCTCAACAAAAAAAATTGTGATTGAATTACAAAATAAAAACGCTCTTTGTTCACCACTAATTTTCATCAATTTTACCATTTTCAACTTGTTATGCATTGGTTTTTAACTTAATCAATTTGTTGGCTGAATGAATAAACACCCGATTAGTTTATCAATTCTTCTGTCGTAAGTCCGATTCAAATTTATTTTTAATGCTATCGCATGGTTCATGCCGTCTCCTAGTTATATTAATATTTATTTTTCTACTAAAACTGTTTTATCATTTAATAATGGAATTAATATTTCTCTTACACATATAAAATTGGATGATGTCTTTGGCGAATGGAGGAAAGAGAAAAAATAAACTCCACCCACTCCTATATTCTTTTATTAAAATAAAATTATATTCCTGATGGGGCGTTTGGTACGAGAGAAATTTCTTATTATCAGGGAAATAAATTTGCTTCAAATATGATGGGAAGAATTTTTTGTGAGATAAGTTAAAAAAAGTGTTTGATAGGTCAAAAAAATTCCGGAAAAAATGGATGAATTTTAATGATATTAAGTGTAAAATTTTACCACCAGAGAGAAAACTTTTTTTCCATCTTATGCATGTCAATATTTCACTGATGGTCCATGTGTTAAAAAACTAGATCGGGAAAAAATTTCTCCTATCCCTTTTAACTTTTCCTCCTATTAAACATGGCCACATATTTTTTCCTTATCCTCCGAGACAATTTTTTTCCCCTCCTATTAAACATCCCCTTAATGTAATAGAAATTTATTGTTCTTTACCATTACTATTGCTACTATACCATACGTACGGTAGTTTTATTATTTGAAATAAAGTAAAAGAAAAAAATATTTATCCTTTTAAATGACACAATTTATATACTTTCACTCTCACAAAGAGCTGGATCCACACATTTTTTATTTTTTTCAACTCTCTCTCTCCTCCTTTATTTGTCTCTTTCTCTCTCTTAAAATGACACACACTTTACCCAAAGTAAAATTAAACACTACACACAATTCAAATTTTATGCTTTTAATGATATAACGTAAATAATTTTTCTCTTCCTAAAAATACTTCAATAACTTAAAACTGATAGTAGATGGGTCAGGTAACACGGTTGCGGTAATTTTCATTGTTAAGAGACCACCAACAGATGTTTATTTTATTTTCCACCTGTTTATCAGTAAATGACTAATTTATTTTTATCACAATATGATAATTTTTGTTTTGGTAACGCAATATGGTAAAAATTCTAATATCATTATTTCTCATGCTTCAGAGTGCAGCTAATTATTTTTTCCCCCTACACACCAGAGACGGGCCCTCACTTTTAGAATTTTTTTTTACTATATATATATATATATATATATATATATATATATATATATATGACAAAATGATTTGTAATGTGACTGTATATAAGCGTTGGTGCAGTCACCTAAAAATTACGTCATTTTGGGTGGGATAAAGGAAGTTCGCATTTAAAATTAATTGTAGAAAATAAAAATATTGTATTTATTTCCAACTTTGTATGGTTATGATTCCCCATATTTAATGTTTTATATTTATTTTCACCTTTGTATGGTTATTATTCCCCATATTTAATGTTTTTATTATAAAATATAGTTTTATATGATGCATAATTATTTTTAGGTGCAGTCACTTTACATCCGCTAAACCCTATATATATATATATATATATATATATATATATATATATATATATATATATATATATATATAATTTTGGGATGAAAAAAAATAAATTTTAGATTAAAAAAATTAAGTAATTGGGCTGAAAATAAAATAAAAAACTAAAACAAACACAACTTTAGAAATTGAAATTGTAGTTTTTTTCAAAGGAAGGAGCCAATTTTTAGAGCTTAAGAAAAAATTTCAAAATCAGGCACACTTGATTATCAAGAGGGTGGCGAAAATCATTCTCAAAGAAAACACACAAACATTGATTCCAATTTTTTGAGCTAAATATTGGGGAAGGAAAAGAGCCCGTATCCATTGTCGAATGGAAGATAATCAAGACCGACTTCAAAATTGAATGGAAAATCAATTTCTTGATGATTCTTTGATTACAATGTTGAAAAAAAAATTGTTTTGAATTTTAGCACAGATTCAATTACAGAAGAGTTTAATAACATGAAAAAACGTAGAGCAAGAGTTAAGTGAATTGACCTTAAATTTTGTAATAAATCTCTTTCAAACTTTTTATATTAGGTTGATACATGAGTGTATGTACTTTTTTTAATAATATAAAAAAAAAATTGCCCCTCTCTACAAAAATTTCTGGGTTCGCCACAACTACACACATAATCTGTTTGTCTTACACGGTTTTTCATTTATTTTTTTTAATGTGAAATTAATAAACCATTTAACCATTGAGGCTAAAGTTTCTCAAGAATAATACCAGGAAAAAAAAAGTTTCTCCAGAAGCATAATGTTCTTTGTACGTATCTTGTTAGTATATATTCTAAATTTCAGGTATTTTTAAATGAAAAAATAATTACTTATTATGTCTAAGGATATCCAAGGAGGGAAATGTGTGCCTTTGATATTTAATAATAAATAAATATTTTAAGATTTTAAAAATAGTTTAAATTAATAAATGTGAGGCTCATCACTAACTAAATTACAACATGAGAATTGAAAAATCAAAGTCCTTAATAAAAATTTAACTTCTTAGGTTCTCTTTTATGCACAATAAATAACAACACAAGATAATACAATTAGTTGAGGTACAAATGTACAACATTTTGATGTGTCTGTTGATTGATAATTGAAGGACAATACAAGCAATATCCATATTGCTTGATAGGCATAATAAGTACGGGACAAGTTAATATAAATTTAACTATAATACCCATTATGAAGTAATTTGTTTATTTTGAATTAAAAATATATATGATAATATTTATATATTATTTAGTTATTTTCACACTTTAGTTTTACTTATAATTTATTAATAATGTTTATATTTTTAATTAATTTTAATATTTATTATATGATTATAAATAAAAATATATATTTTTGAATGGTGGTATAATATATTTTGATAAAGGTATGTAAATAAACAACATGGGATATGGAGTGGATCTTCTCATGTGTTAATTAACATGACCATGTCATGTGGGGCAATTATAATCATATATGGGGTGAATGAATAATGATAAAGAAGAAGAGAAAAAATATAAAAATAAAAAATTATGCAATCATCACCGTTAATTTAATTATTAATAACTAAGATCCTCACACGTAACATCATCATGTTAAATTACAAAAGAAAAGTGATATGTACAAAGGAAGTTAAAAGAATTTCAACTTGAAAATAATGAATTTGACCAACGACATTCATTGCATAAAGGTACATGCACCTAGATTGTAGGTTAGATCAGGAACTAGAAAAGTGTTGCCGAATAAATACAGTTTTTTTAATGATGGTACTCTGACAAATTAAGCGCTTTTTTGAAAATTATATTACTAATTAAGACCGCAAGTCAACGTGAGTTATTCTCGCATGAAAATTATTGATCGCTAGGGACGTTAAGATTTCTTAGTAGTTACTACAACTTTATATTAATGGATCAAATTTGTATTTAAACGTATCAGATTGATCTTAGCATATTACCTATTATGAATATAATATTAGCCTATGACCTGATTCATTTATAAAAAATAAAAGTCTGTCTTAAGCTTGTGGCTTGTTTATTTATTAAAAATAAAAACCTTATATTTCAATTTGCAGGAATATTTAACCCATTAATCATGCACTCTAATGTATTTTTGTGTAAGAAAATAATACTTGTTTCTTTCATAATAAAAAAACATATTAATATTAAAAAGTTAAAATAACAATGGCACATTTACTTTACATTGTTTTTCCTTAGTTTTTTTTTTTTGAACAAGGGGGAAAGCAACAGAATTAGAAACAAAACTTATTAATTAATTATTAAATCTCTAGCAAACAGCTCTTTACAATCCATAGGGACTTCAAGAAAAAAACTGTAGATCCCAAGTTTCTAATAGTCTCACTTTGGTTGTCAAAGCATCAACAACGGAATTACCTTCATTTTTTTTTTTGTCATTTTTAATCTTTTTTTTTCTACATCTTATATCTTCATCTTCATATCTCTTGTTTCTTTACCAATCGTTGTTAGTAATTATAAAATATTGTTAATAATTATAAAAAGTGACACTCGCTGTCTCAAATGATTAATATAAAAATATAAAAAATAAATAAATTTATTATATACGGGCCAATCTCCAAGGCTTCAAGGCCGGGCTTGACTATGGAAGCCTGAGGCCTTTTAAATAAAAAAGTTTTTGCATAAATATAAGTTTGGGTCCAATAATTAAAAAATAGATCAAGTCGGGCCAGACCTAATGCTCCTGATAGGCCCCTGGCCTTTTATACTTCATAAGATTTCTTAGTAATTACTACAATTATTTTTCTTTTAATCTAATGAAATTAAATAGTGGTGCAAATTGCCAATGGCATTTGAAAAGTTGAATAGAATTTAAAATAGTTATTACTTAAACAAATCTGATTAAATTTTAAAATTATAATAATACTTTCATAAATTTTATTTTTTTTTTTTAATTTGCCACATACTCTAAAATATACTCATGCATATTGACCATTGAAAAGTATTACAATAAAACCAAATTTATTATTTAATTACTTGCATACATATGATACTACTAGAAGTTATTGGAAACAGAGTTTGGTGTAAGGGTTCGTTTTTTAACTTATCTACAATAAGCCCAATACGATGTCATTTTAGGGCCAAAATTATATATATTTATAATTTAATTTATTTTAGGATTATAATAGTCTTAATATTTATAATTTTTTAAGTTTTTAATACTAAAATGACGTAATTTTGGGAATAAATACTGATAACTTATCTGGAGTAACTGCAAAAATATTTTTGGCTCCGTAAATATTGTTACTTCATTGTTCCGAATGTTTTTATTTACTGCTTGATATGTATTAAATAGAAAGTTATTGTTATGGCGCATCTATTTAAAATTGCAAATTTATTTGTTATTTTTGATTTAAAAATAATTTCGTTTCGAGATCGAGAATTGGAAGAGAGAATAATTTTGTAATTAAATAATTATTGCATAAAACTGCTAAACCATGCACATTAATTATGACAGAATTGATCACTTACATAAATATTAACCGAGTGTCTAACCATCTAATGGATGAGGACTTTCTCAAAGCATTATCCCATTAACAAACAATATAAATATCTACATTTCACAGTGCACAGTCAAGGCCAATGCATGTTTAGTAGGGATGGGAAATTTTTAATATGCTACCATTCCTTCATGATCCTTCCATTTACGGAGTAACACATGGATTTTTTTTTTCTTTTCTTTTCTTTTTTTCTCCTCTCTCCTCGATTTCTCTTTCACTCTCTCTCCTTCACCCCACCCAATCCATTGTGGGCCGGGTACACTAAATTTATTCTCGCAGGGATGATCGTTACTTCATTGATCGTGCTTTTTGCTTTTATACCAGCACATTATTTTGCCCATCTTTTTGTTTGGTTCTGTCATATGCGAGATACGTGTAAGTAACATAATAGGCCCATTTTCAGCAATTGGTTTTCGCTCAAGACGGAAACCAGAAATGCAACTTGGTGGTTCGTGCACTTCTTCATCACCTTTCTGAATAGTCCCAAATGAATTAAGACCACCTTTTACTTTCCCTACGGTTGGTGCTGTTTCCATTTAAATTGATACCTGTCAAATTTTGAGAAGCATTTCAAATGACCCTGTCCATTACTTTATTTAGAAAAACAATAATGGAGCCAAAGGCACATGCAGTCTTCTTGGTCATACATATAGTTCTCGACGGATGAATCTCATAATGCGCTTTGTTACACATCAAAATCCATTTTAAATTTTAATAGCTACCCAATATTATTAATTAATTTGTTGTTCTTGTTCTGTAGTGTCAATACGCGTTAGTTTATTTTATTTTATTTAGATAATGACCAAATTTGACACAAAATTGACTGAGCTAACACTATCACTTTACTAGATCAATGTTATTGATCATAAGAATAATTGGCCGCACTCTTTTAAGTGTTGGGTATGCTCCACATTCAATATTTTGGTGGCTAAACATGAGTGGCTCAATGTCTCAATAACTCCAATAAATGCGAAGATTCCAAAATGAGGATGAAAGATTTGACCCGTCTATCATAGTTTGTAAGTTTATAAAAAAAAATATTGTCAATATAATCCTCCTCATAAAATAATAAATTTTAATTTGTAATCTTTATTAAAGAAGAACATTGTGTTCCATTCTATTGGGTGAAGAAATTTTGTAATTCTTTAATACAACACCAGGGAAGAATTCTTATTATCATACTATTTTTACAACGGATATTTTTGCTGGACTAGATCGTGTAATTTTTACTCTTTTGTATTACGAGATGTTTTCCACGTTAAAAAATAGTGTTTTACTTCTTCCTTTTTCCATCTTTCACTTTTTATCTTCTGTAACGTCTGCGTTACCTACAATTTGGACCGACCCGTTGATATGCTGATTTCCAAATATCCAGCTGGTGTAGGTTTAAATTTTGTATGAAAAAAGTTTAACTTTGTGATGGAACTATAAAAAGTGAAACAACATTTTACAATAAAAGATAAATAATCAGATTTGAATATTAATTACTTTGTATCATCCCTCATGATCAGTGTGCCTTTCGATATTTTACTAGCTGTTATATAAAGGTAGCATTTACAATTCAGTCACGGAGCTATATTATTATTATTATAAAGTCCTCCATATTAATTTACAGAAGACTAATTAACAACCCTTTTCCTTTTATTGGTTATGATCAAGACCAAAACAAAATTACGAAACTTATCTAAATTCATACAGTAGCGAGCAAATTAAGTTACATAACTTGTTGACAAATATTATAGTTTGGTTGATAAACTTTCTATACGTAGCTATTGAGGCTTCTTAATATGCTCCAATGTACAACATAGAACAAAGAGTCATGTGGGCTGTAATTGCCATTTGCCAGAATTCGGTAGTTATATTTTTAGGTAGCCATAAATATTCTTGGATAATAGGTATAGTGTGGTCCTCTTCCGAGAACAAATGTTCAGGACACTGGCGGAGCCAAGATTTCATTTTAGTTGGGGTTAAAAAATTTGATATATTAAATTATCAAAATATTTATCGTAATTACACAAATTTATTAGGAAAAAAATTTACCATGAATTCTAGCATATTTATCTAAATTATTTACTAAATAATATCACATAACATTAAAAATTCAAATAAATAATAGCCAACTATAATGTATCAAAGCAAATATATAAAAAAAACACTAACCTTTCCGGCAAGCATTCCAAACAAAAGAATCACACTTTTCCCACACCATAATAAGTAATGGTCTTTGAGATGAAAGTTATTACTTATTTATTTCATATATGAGGGATCCCTACACTCAGTGGCGGACCCATTTGCAGGCAAATGTCCGCAAGTGCGGTCATAAACTTTTGGATTTCAGTTTTTTTTTTTTCTTTCTATTTTTTTTGGTTGCAGATTCTTATTTGTCTCTTGACTCAATAAATATATTAGGAGTAAATAGTCTTTTAAGTCTCTAGCAAAAAACATGATCCCCATTTTAGTCCCTTACAAAAAAAAAAGTTTCGAGATCCTTAAAAAATTTAAAATGGATCAATTTAGTTAAAATTGTGGTCTCTCAAAAATTCAAAAAAGACCTAGATTAGTCCCTCAAAAAGACCAAAATGGGTTCACTTTGAATTTCATAGGGACCAGGTAACTAATCTTTTTATAATGGACTAAAGTAGGGACCGAAGTCACTAAATGTGCGGACATAAATTTTTTTCCCTGTGTCCGCCATTGCCTACACTGGTCTTTGAGAATCATAAACCAATACCAAGTTGCATATATCTTTAAAATTCACATTTTTTACTTTTTATTGGTATTAAAATAAAGGTGTTGTAAGTCACTAAGCTATCATGAATTAATTTATACATGCAGGCTGTATCGTATAAATATTAAGTAATTGTTTGTAATTTCCTAATTAGTTATAAAATAGTTATTGTGAGAAAAAAAAGGAAAATAACATTTTGTTTTAAAGAGCAACGACATAAAATGTAATAGGCTTTGTCGCTCTGTAAAAAGCCATCGAGGTGGTGCATAATTTCATAAATTATCAAGAGAGAGCGTATAAAATTATAAAGACGATTCAAATATTTAAGGAAACATGAAAGACCAAAACACTCAAAGGCACTCCACTCTAACAAGCATATCTTCACAAAATAAAATCAATCTGTTATCAAAAATAAAAAATAAAAAAAATAAGGAAAACTAGAAAAAAATTCAGAATAAAAAAGCACAAATTTAAGTGCAAATACCATTGGGGTTTTTAAGTTTGAGATAACATCAAGCAAATACAAAGACACTATTGGGGTTTCCAACTCCACTCAGAACGTATTAGGCTATTAGCTGATAGAGAAAGCATAGACGAGGCCAAATTTTAATTTTAGAAGGGGCCAAATAATAATTAATTATAAAATTATATATAATAATATTTTTTAAAAAAAAAAAAATCAATATGGGCCATCTAAGAACAAGGTGGCTACGCCACTGCTTCAGGACTGAGCATCGGATGCGACCATAGTATTATAAATATGTATTTTTGAAGAGCATATATTTATGAAGAAAGATATTCTTAGTACCAAATTTTCCTACTATCAACTCACTACTTATTTGATTATCATTGGATCAATTTTTTTTATTTTTTCGAAAACTTTTTGATATTCTCTCTATTTAATTCAATGGTGATTAGATAGGTAGTAAATTGGTAGTAAAATTTTTTGGTAATAAGAATATCTCTCTTCTATAATTATAATATTAATTTTTTTTTTCTTTAAAAACTTGTCGATTGATATGTCATCCTCCTACTGGTGCGATATACAAACGACGTTCCACAATGGCTAGCCAGACACTAGATTAGTAGATTTAAGATGAAATTGACCACCATCTGATGTGGGGCTCTGCGTTGTGTCTTTGTCAGAAAGGACAATAGCTATGTTTCAACTTCTACGTGAGAAATGCTAGACAGATATAAATCTGCGTCTCCATGGAAATGAAGAAAGTAGTTAAAAGCAAAAAACGGGATTAGTATTTGAATGATAAACATAATGGTGTTATATGTTGGAAAAAAATATCTAATGTTACAAAAAAAAAAAAGATAATTTTATTTAATTTCATTGATTCTGTGGTTGTTTTGTTATGATTGAAAAATTAAAAAATTACGCGACACCTTGATTCTAAAGATTATTATTTCCCTGAAATAATATTAAATAATTTTTTAATATATATAATATAATTTATATTTAATACATATAATAGTCCATAATAAGTTATATAACCAATCAAATATTCAAATTTCATGTAAATAAAAATAATTTATAATAACTTGTTAATTTTTAATGTCAAATTTCATAACAGAAAAAAATTGATTTATAAATTATTTTTTTATGTGTAGTTAGTAAAATAAATTTAAGAGTAAAAAAATAAAAAAAACGTGAAAGCGTCTAAAATATTATCTCAATTACCGCGTAAAATAAAATATTTATATCGTGTCTAATATTATACATTGGAGTATGAAATTATAAAATGTTTACTGCATGAGGAACAATTTTAACTCTTTTTCAAAATTTCGCATGTCCGGGTATCCTTGTTCATTTGTATACATGAGGTTCTTATATAGAAGAGAATAACTAGAAAAGAGAAAGATCTAGAATATCTCAATTAAAATAAAATAAAATATTTATATCTCCAATATTATTCATTGGATTATGAATTTATAATATTTTACTCATAAGGAATAGTTTTAACTCTACTTCAAACTTGTCCTCTCAGCTCATACCTGCCTACATTAATTTTATTATTTTAAGGATTAGATTGATTGTGTGATAATTGGTGTATTTGAACAAATAATAGAGTTTTAAAAGTGTATAAAGAAGGAGATGAAAATTCAGATATAATAGTCCACCTTCAGTAGAAATTCTCGCATTTATAATTTACTTATTGCTTTGCCAATTAGTTCTGATCAATTGGATCAGCAATAGTATTTCAACCTGATTCTGATAGTTGACGTGTGTGGAGAATAGAATTTTGGTTGATGCCACTTGACCTTTAATTTTATTTTGAATCTTATACGCTCAAAATATATACTTTACTTCTAATCAAACAGAGAGACTGAATTGTGATATTTTACATACAATAATTTAGACATCACCTAATTGCAATATAAAAAAAAAAAATTGTTTCTTACTAACATAAAAGGTGTAAAGGTTCTTATAAAATGATCATCAAATGAGTTTTGTTCTTTATTTAAAAAAATAAATATAAATTGACTATATTTTGATTACAGAGTGATAAGAACATGCCTATGAGGCAATACTGAATAAAAACATATCATAAGAATGACGATAAAAAAGGGGATGTGAATATTTAGTTGAATGTTCTTTTTCTTTAAATGGAATGAAATTTTATTGTGACTCGAAGCTAAAGCAAATGCTGAAGTTTTTCAAAGAATATAGAGAAGATCACATGAAGTGTTGGTGTGGATTCAACAGTTTCATGTGGAACCCAAGTACCAAATAATGAAAACCGAAAAGGGGCGCAAACAAACCACTGACTTTTAACCTGCTTAAACTGTGTAATGGACATTAAATTAAATGGGTTATGCCGTATGCGTCCATATCTTGCATACGGATTGGGCCTTTTGGGTCGGGTGAGGCCCAATAATGAATGGACTACCGGTTCTCCAAATCATTATCATTCTATAGAGAAAAAATGAAACTGGTTTAGGTGCAAACCCGCAATATAAAAACCCTTTGTAACTATATTCTCAAAGAACTAAAACTCATATATAAGAATTTTTATTTTTTGATAAAACTCATATATAAGATTTAGCTTGAAAATGTAGTGGAACAGATAATAAAAATAATCCATATATATCCTCCCCCTTTAATCTTATCCGTCCAAATCCAATCTAAAATAATCCTGCATCCCTAATTCCACCACATTCAAGAAGAATGAGTCAAGAGGGAAAAGAATGAAGAAAAGGAGGCACTTTCATCTTTAACCATGTGTGACAACTAACAAGACTCATATTGTATTTTATGTATAGGTACTCAAATATATAGTAGTGATAAACACCATTCGACGTAGCTACTCAAATGGATTATTCTAAGTTTTGATGAGTGGTCTCAAGCATCAAAGAGGGAATAATCCGCATTCCGCACCACAATCTTTAAAATCTCAGCCGTTCACTTTGATCTTACGAAATCGCCCAAAAAATTGCCCGATCCTCCGGCTACGATGAGCCCCACGAACCAATTGGGTAGGTCCCACGATCGACCTTGATGGGGCCACGTGTCTGTTCGAATTCGAACAAATACGAGCTGTCACCGTAGAAAAAGAAAAGTCAGATTTTTTCTAGAGTGCCCTTTTGCCATCATCCACCACGTGTCCGACCACCATTCGTGATTGACATCGTTGTTACATCCTTTCCTCTCTCATGTTATCGGTTACTTCTTCGCTCGTTTCTCTCTTTCTTTCTCTCTCTCTCTCTGCACAACTTTTCAGTTTTTTACTTTCTTTTCCTACCCGACTACGTTTTCTCTAGATCCAACTACTTCCATTATCAGCAAACGCTTCTTGTTTATTTTGTTTCAATCTAGCTCCCAAACCAGTACTGTCATCGGTCCATCACCCCCTTTTCTCTCTATGCCATTCCCCCAGGTTTGTTTCATCCTTTTCTTTTTAAAAGTTTTTTTTTCTTCCTTATCATGTCATGGATTCCTTTTTTCTTTTCTTTTTTTCATTTGATGGGTATTTGGATCTGATTTTTAATTCTGTAGGAGTGATTGATTTTGGAAAATTTTGATGTTTTTAATTCTGGGTCGAGTAGATCTTGTGGTTTTGGTATGTGTGTGTGTGTGCGTGCGTGTGCGTGTGCGCATGGGTTTAACTTGAATTGAGTTTATTGATGTGTTCCTAACAAATTGGGTGGATCTGGTCAGTGTTATCATGTTGTTGTTCGTTTTAGGTTCTCTCTGGGTGCCAATAGAATTTGAGGGAAAGAAATGAGGTCTGCTAATTATTTTTTCCTGAAAAATTATCAAATCAAACTCACTGAAGATAAACAATTGGCTTTAAGTTTGGTGGGTATTCTCTTTAGGCAATAATTCATTATGTTTATACACACATAAAATTCATTGAAGGACTTAATTTCTAGTAATTCTTATTCACTTTTGACTTTGGTTGTTTGGTGGATGTGGTTTTGGTGGACGGTTAATTTATAATGAATCGGCTAATACTGTAGTTGGTACTATCTCAGTTGCATGTTTGGTTAAAGCAGTGTCGATGCCATGTCAGTTATCTGTTTTTCATAGTGATCAACTCTTAACTTGACTTGTTAAGTTGTTATCATGATCCTTTCCTAAGTTTATATGTCTCCCGGCTTCCCCACCCAAAAAAAGAAAGGGTTTGGTTGTTTTTGAAAAAATTCATTAGTTAGGACTACACTGATTAAAATGTGCAAAATATAAAGGTATAATACGTCTTTTTGCATTACACTTTCATCCCTCCTCGCCCTTTTCATTCCTCAATCTGTCCTTAACAAAGTCAGGGTATACACTTGACTTGAGATGAGAATTTGATTCGGTCATGCTACTGTTTTGTTTTGTTTTCTTTTTAACCAATAACAAGTTTTATGCACTATTATAGAAATAATAGAAATTTCAATTCTAAAGGTTTTAATCAAACCTGTTTAATAGTACTAAACTTGGAAATTAGTTATAATTTTGGTATAAAATTTTATGACTATATTTTCTATTCACATGATTATGTTTATGTATATCTTTCTGTGAATCTCTTAATCACAAGTTGGCTAGTTTTAATGGAAATTTCATTTGTTCTTGAGATATTTCTATTCCTGTAATTGTTCGATTGCATGTTCCATGTTGGCTTGTCTAGTCTCTTTAACTTTGCCATGCCCTGATTTGTTTCGGGGTGTTTCTGTCATTCTCTGGCTGTAAATGAATCATGTCTATTTGTCTTTTTGAGTACTTCAGTTTGTGATGATTTCGCTGTGTTATTGCTTGTACTGCAGTTGGGAAGGGTGTACTTGAATCAGAGTGGAGCTTCAGTGTGCGGATTTATTATTAGTCTTGTAGACCTGTTGGCTTTTTCAGGATGGGCAAGGGCAAGGGTTGTGCGAAGTTAGGAAGAATGGGGCCATCTATGAGTGCTTATGAATTTTCCTTGATGTTGTCTCCTGTTGTTTCTTTTTGGGACTGCATAGTTCGCAAAATGAGGTACTCCTACAGACCTGAGTGGGTGTAGTGGTTGGAACGTATTATTAGTAATAGTCTTGATACTTCAACTAATTAGGATATATTAGCATAACAGTTTATGGAACGAGGGAAAAAATTATAGAAAAATGTATACAACTCTAAAGAAATTCTCTTGAAGGATAGGAGTTTGGAAAAATCATTTTAGGTATTTATATAGATAGTAAGTTCTATGGAAAACATGGCGTGTAATAAAGGGCAACATGTGAGGAAGGCAAAGAAGAAGCAAGTCAAAGATGAATTGGATCGTCTTAAACAGGCTGAAAAGAAAAAGAGGCGCTTGGAAAAAGCTCTAGCCACTTCTGCTGCCATCATTTCTGAACTGGAAAAAAAGAAGCAGAAAAAGAAGGAAGAACAACAAAGACTTGATGAAGAGGGTGCTGCAATTGCTGAAGCCGTTGCTCTGCATGTTCTACTTGGTGAAGACTCGGATGATTCATGTAAGGTTGTTATAAATGATAGTGGATGCAAGACCTGGAATTGTGATCATAATCTTGACTTCTTCATGGGTGGAAAAAGAGCTTGCTTTCCTCATCTAGATGGTGGCACATGGTCTGTGACTGCTGAAAATGGCAATTGGTCTTTCTCATCTGGGTCATTTGGAAACAATGTGCACGAATCACTATACGAAGAAGGATGGGGTAGTGCTGGATTCTCTGCTGATCTTATAGCAGCACAAGCAGTTAGATCACTCCAGATTGCAGAGAACGAAGATGAAGATAGGATTCTCTTTTAATGGAATGCTGAAATGATAGATTAATTTTTTGTGTCTTTGCTGGTGACTGGGTGAAGTCTTTTCTTATTTTACTGAAGGTTGTCATCTGTATATAATTATATATCATGAGTCATGTGCTTGTCAAACACATTCTGCTTCTGCTGTGATTGAACATGTTGCAGTGTCACCATGTTTTATCCTGATTTTCTTTAACTGCATGCGAGGCTACTAATTTTCTATGTGGAGTGACTTTCATACTCGAGTGTTGTAGAGATTTATACTTTTTGGAGCTGATCATCAATAATATAAATGCACGATTGGACTCCTAATTTATATACTTGCATTGTTGCTTCTTGGATTACATATCATAAATAGGTGGTTTTGCAATTTTGTTAATCTAAGCTGCTGCTTTTTTTTCAACGACTAAACGTTGAAGTTTATGTAACTTGCCTTTTTCTGCCGTCTTGTTAATTCATGTTTTATAAATGCCCAATAAATAAATGGGGTTTGTTGCATTTTCTGTGCTGCTGTGTGTCTTGCACGGTGTCCTTTTTCGTGATAAAGTTTGTAGATGGAAAAGTGCTTTTTAAAAATGAATTAGCTAACAGTTCATTATATGTTGGATTCTCACTTTTGGTTTTGGAACATCTGTAGTTGTCTTTGTGCTTTAAGCCAAATCAGTTGGACAATTAAACAATTGATTGACTTTTCTCAGCAACTAGTATTTAAAAACAAAAATACGAAGGATGGGTGTATACAGATTAATTATATCAATGTGGTGTCACCACTTTCAAGTTTTAAGGATTAAAAACGAAAGTGTAATGCGCATGTCAAAGCATTAACACGAAGCAGCCTTTATATTGTTCATGAATAAGGGGAACATCTTAGGAAGGGAGCTGAAAATATAACAAGGCCTTATATTATGCTGCCAAGTTGGAGAACCAATATCAAGAATAATGAAATGTCTTGATTGTTGAAAACACTTTCTTTCTTTCTTTTGCGAATGGAGTTCATGCTTCACGCCATTTGACTTTTTGGAGCTTGGCAAAGGAATCGACATTATCTGATGGCTTTCATCATCTCACGCATCATAAATATTGGATATTGTAATACAGCGTGATCGCATAATGTTTTTGCTATTTGTAAATACTATTTGTTCACATTCTTCTCCCATTAGAGGTGGTATATGAGAGATTGTATAGATTGACCTTACAAAAATTATAGCATTACCATTTTACATTAATTAAATTAATAATTTATGACTTCTCATATCAAACAAATATTTTATATCTAAAACGATCATGCCAACATTTTCTTAAATATATAAAAGAATTTAGTAAAAACGACCCAACATGTTCCGAGCTTGTGCAGCATGTTAAGAATGAATGATACAGGGAACCTAAAATCCTTTGCAAATGATACAACCACCAATGGACCAAATGATAAACCATAATAAGTGGAGCGACATCACATTTCAACCTAAAACCTTAAGGTTATAGGTTTATGGGTCTTTTGCACTTTATATGGTCATATTTGAATACTTCTAACATCTTCTCCTCAAGTGTGAGACCCAATATCATTCTCCCCCTTAAGGGCAACTTCTGCGGAAGTCTTTTTCTCTTCAAATATTAGAGTCACACTAGACTTCTGCAGAGACCTTCCAAACACTTAGCCCAGATCGTTGGCTCTGATACCAGAGTTAAGAATGATACGGGGGAGCCCAAAACCCTATGCAAATGGTACAACCACCAATGGACCAAATGATAAACCATAATAAGTGGACCGACACCACATCTCAACCCAAAACCTTAAGGCCGTAGGTTTATGGGTCTTTTGCACTTTATATGGTCATACCTGAATACTTCCAACACAGCAAACTCTAAAATTTATTTTTCATTTTTGTCAAAAACTCTTAATCATATTTTGGATGAAAAGCCATTAAATGCAAACAGCCCATAATTCAATAACGGGGAGGATTTTGACTCGATTGTGTTTGATCAAGTCAGATTCAGAGAGGAGAAAGAACAGAACGAATATATTTTCAGTAAACATTTGTCTTAGGAGGCACCAATAAGAAAATTTAAGTTGAACAAGAAATGATCACTTTACATTTTGAAACACGTAAAATTGCTTTTACTTTTTTGACTTAAAATACACATAGCAGACCTATGCTGTCAATAGTGTTACTCAACCACCATGTGAAGATGTCAACTTTGTGATAGCATTCCTCGTCATATTACTTTTCTTGGTAGTTGTTAAGGCTCAACCTCACCCCGATTCTCAACTTCTGAACTACTAGATGGTTTCGCACCACTAGTAATAAGATTTTTCAACCAAGCAGCTTGAATTCTAGGAGATCCTCCTCTATTTGCATTGCTAGGGGAGTCCATTCCAGTTTTAACATTATTAGTAACACCTAAGAGGAACCTGTATGCTACTTTGCTTGCTGATACAATCTCTGTTTTGGCTTGTCGGAACTGCAATAACCACTTATTATTATTGTCAGCGCAACTATAGACTTTCTCATAATATGCCAATACTAATAACCAATAAGTACATGATTTGAAGTAAGACAAAATAGAATTGAAATAAAACAAAGATCAAAGAGATGTTATAACATATGAGCATAAAAAAGTATTTAAAAAAAAAACTCACTCGTAATGCTGTATTCCCAGCCACTTCCATAGCAATATCACCAGCGTTGGCAAACCTATTTACCCAACCTGTCATGGAAGCTGTGAGAATACAAAGTGGAAGCAGGAAAATTTACAGAAGCAATAATTCACAAGATGGATCAAATATCAATGTTAAAACCTTCAGATTATCGTATTTTCCCTAAAGTCCACTAACTTCTTTTTTTTAGCAAAGTACTTCGGAAACCACTCAAGTCCCTTACTCTTTTCATTCCATAACACTATAGACTCAACTTGATCAATCCCTAACTTTATCTCCCTAAATTCTATACAAAAAAAGAAAATAAAAAAACTTACAGAATAAAAACTAAATTATATAATTAGGTGTTTACCTGGAGGTTTTGGCACGCCAAGCCTTACACAGAATTCATCACAGAAGTGGTTGCAGTTTTTGGACAAGAGGTCATACGAATTTCCAGGCCACTCTCTACTAAGTTCTCTTAATATTTGATTTACCTTGAAAATGTTAAAGTTTGTTCTCCCAAGAACAAGGGATTTGCGATATGTATACATCTCATTCTTTCGTGAAGGGCAACTAAAAACTCCAGTACCTTCCTCACAGAATCCAAATGACCATTCATCATCTCCATAAACCTGTGACAGCAGCACATACAATCCCAATATGTCAGCATGCCACAGAATCAATGCCTATATTTATTCCATTGTTACATCCAAAATGTACACACACACACACACACCAAGAACCAAAAGAAACCATGCCAAAAGTCAAGAACCCCATAAAACAAGAAATAATAATAATAATCAACGTCAGTGTCAAACAACAAAAGAATGTCATCGATTACCATTTCTATACGGAGAACCAAAAGAAAAGAGAATGAGAAAGAGGGAGAGAGAGTTGTAAAGACCTGAACGGCGCTGTGGAATATACCACCAAGACCAATGCCATCCTTGAAGAACTTGTTGATGTGAAGAACGGTGCTATTGGACTTCTCCGACCCATTGGTCACGTCGTATATGTGCAGTGTTACTTTCGCCATCTTCACCAAAAATCGTAACTTGGCTCAACCCAACTTCCTCTTTCTCTCTCTAGATTCTATCTATCTATCTGGGTCTCTCTCTCACACACACGCGCACAGAAATGATTCAGTTCAAGAAAAAGCTAGCAGCTCCATTCCACCTATGTTCTTGTTCTCTGGGATTTGAATCAGAGTGAGATTCAGCAAAAACCCTTGAAACTTTTTCTTGAAATAGTGAAAAGAACAAAGAAAAGGAGTAGTAACGAAATAACGGATGCTGTGGAGCTGTTTTCTTAATTCTTAGGATTATCGCAAAAGGGGGCGCTAATCTTTGTGTTTCAAGATTCGGTTTCATGTGGATAACGCTCGCAGAATCCCGTTTACTGTTATACGAATCAATTCAATCTCCACACTATGTAACCGTTTGCATGCTCTCTTTTTTTATTTTTTTAGTTCAACCTTACCAAAACACTTTTTTATAAAAGTTTTTATCATAAGAGTATCTTTTTATAAAGAATAAAATAAAATAAATTACAAATTCTAAATAGAAGTTTGTTTCAAGATGTATAATATTTTTTTCTCTAAATTATCATTTTTTTTCCTAATTATGTTTATAATTTTTTTTCTTTATCTTAATGACAAATTATTTCCTTTCCAAAATGTGGTCACTAGGAAGAATAAATAAGTTATATTTTCTATTACCAAAAAAAAATAATATTTTATTTTATTAAACTTTTATCTTTTATTTCTTATCATATTCGTATTTATCTAAATAATAAAAAGTTTCTAATATTTTTTATAATAATTTCAAAGAGAAAAGTTCACCAAAGAAAAAATGCACCAATGTGGCAAAATCACTTATACTCCTGAGTTTTTTTTCTTATCACAATGTTCCGTAATTTATAAAAGGGTATATTTTTTATCACATGCCCTGTAGTTTGTAAAATGGTACATTTTTTATCACATGTGACCCTTTCGTATTTTTTACAAAACACAGGGACATAGATGATTTTGAAGCAAATTACATGGGCATTGGTGAATTTTTCCTAATTTTAATTGGAAATAGAGTTTGAAAAATTATTTTATCATATAGTTTTTTTTAGATTGAGTTTTTAAATAATTTTAACGTTAAATTTTTTATATAATCATAAAAATTTATATATAAATAAATTTTTATCTTTATTTTAAAATTTTAACTTTTAACTTTAACTCAAAAGTAATGTTTAACTTAAAAAAATTTCTAAATAAATTCTAAGCTATCCCTTTGATTTCTGTTTTTATATTTTTTTCAAAAGTTTTTTAAACTTTTGTTGAGTCAAATTTGTTCTAGATGTCGGCTTATTAAAATTTTAAAATGATATTCTTATTTACGAGCATATATTTAGGGACACCTGTGCACCCTTTGTGAGAGAGGAGAGAGGAGAGAGGAAGAAGGAGGAGAGAGAGTGACTATGGAATTATTTTCCCTTATTTACACTGTAGAAGTGATTTTGTCCACGAAAGGAAAAGTTAGTTTACTTTATAATTCAAACAAAATTATTTCTTCTATACTCTTAAAATGTCATTTCCATAAAAAAAAATTTCTTTCCGCAAATCAGGTTTTAACATAAATTATTTTAAAATCAATTGTACTAAATTTTAAACTAAACAGTTCCTCAATCGGAATAGGTATATTTCATGTTCCAATTTAGGTTACACTTTTAAATTGTTCTAATTTGTCTGATGCAATATTCTAAATTATTATTATTATTATTTGATAATTAAAAATGAATAATATATTTATTTATTTTACTTCAACATCATCATTAAAAATATCATTATTTCAAAATAGTTGGGGTTCATGGTCCATAAATTCAAATAAAAATTAAGGAAAAAAATGAAATAATAATAATAATAAAATAAAAAATAAAAATAGATAAGAGACAAAAAATAAACAAGATAAAAAAAATGAAAACTGGATAGGATGATATACAAAAAAATATAGGAAAGAACGACTAAAACGAGTAATATGTAATACAGGAAAAAGAAAAAATTTAATCCTAATAATTTTCCTCCTCTTCAGCCTAAAAGATCCATCAACTTATTACTCACTCTAATAAGTCTTGCTTAATTACTTTTCCCATAACTCGATTTTTTCTATTTTATTACTCTTCAAGTTTCAGTTTATTTCAAATTATTTGCCACTTAAAAAAAATTAAGAAATCACTTATTATTTATTCTAACTTTATACTTATATCTTGGTACCTCCAATAAATGAAATGAAAGCATTAACAGAATAAAAAGGTAATATGATCTTAAATTTTCTTGAAATTGAAAATATCTAATGAATTTTTTTAACTATTATACAAATTCTTAAACGACAATTATGTCAAAATATGTATAGTAAAACATTCTTTAATTTGTATGATAAAATTTATGAATTAATTTTGCATTATGTCTAAATTTGTATATTTTGTAAAAACATCAAGTCAACTTTGTCATTAGTAAAAATGAATAATATAATTTTTATTTTACTTCAACATCATCATTAGAAATATCATTATTTCTTTTACCAAAAAAAAAGAAATATCATTATTTCAAAATAGTTGGGGTTTATGGTCCATAAATTCAAATAAAAATTAAGGATAACAAAGAAAAAAATGAAATAATAATAATAATAATAAAATAAAAAATAAAAATAGATAAGAGACAAAAAATAAACAATATAAAAAAAATGAAAATTTTAGGATGATATACAAAAAATATATCCAAATTAAATTTTAAAAAAAATGAAATATTTCTCATTCATTAAATAATATTTCTAGTATGGGTCCAAATGATTAAAATTCTAATAAAACAAATTTTTTAACAAGCACACAGATTATAAAAATTTATTACTCAAATAAATTTAAATATTATTTCAAATTATTTAACTTAAAAAAATAAGATATATATTATTATTTATTCTAACTTTATACTTATATCTTGGTACCTCCAATAAATGAAATGAAAGTATTAACAGAAAAAAGGTAATATAATCCATTGATCTTTAATTTTCTTGAAATTGGAAATATCTAATGAATTTTTTTAACTATTATACAAATTCGTAAACGACAATTATGTCAAAATATGTATAGTAAAACATTCTTTAATTTGTATGATAAAATTTATGAATTAATTTTGCATTATGTCTAAATTTGTATATTTTGTAAAAACATAAGTCAACTTTGTCATTAGTCATGACATGATTGGATTTGGGTTGAGCCCAGAAAATTGGCTCAATTAAAATATAAGGTGGTCCGGTTCGGGTCGTATATAATAAACCTAGCTCAACCCATCCCATAACCACCCCAAAATGCCATCCCAGGGTACCTGCAAAAGTTATTTCTCATTGAACCCTGAGTTTAGTTTTTATACATTAGAAGTTTTGCACTGTTATTTAAGAATTTATAATATCATTCAATGATTTTGACAACATAAGATGTCAAACTTATTAAATGATGTATGCAAAACATTTATTACATTGGTAATGTTCAAAAACTGAATTGACCCAATTTGACTCAGCCAGATTACAGGAAATTGGATAATATTTTTATTCCTAGAGGTTCACCCTATGTTTAGATGGAGAGAAATGAAATAGGGAGGAAAGAAAATTTTATCTTATTTGGTTGAAGTGAAAATGAAGAGAAGAAAAATAAAGACACAAAATTCTCTTATTCTCTTATTTTCTTTCCCTCATCCAAATTCCAGACTACTGCCGTAAGCTGAAATCTCTGGACCAAAGACATAATATCTGATTGGTATGCTTTATAAAATATACCGGGAAATTATCCGTTTATAAATTTTTTTTATAAATTACACTAAGTATGATTGAAGTATGACCGGTCATACTTAATATAGTTTGTAAGAGTTTATAAATAAAAAATTTATAAATATAATATTTCCCAATATATATATATATATGGGCTTATCATTTCTGCGGCCGCCGTAGACAGTGTTCTCTGCAGCTGACACAGAAAAGTGAGTCCCACAGCTTTAAAAAAAAAGATCTGGAAGTGGATCCTGGCTTGCTGTAGGTGCAGCAGCGGCAGAAATCATTTTGCCTATATATATATATATATATATATATATATATATATATATATATATATATATATATATATTCCTGATTGGTAATAAGGAAAACAGTAGATAGCACAGATAAGCATGTCACAACAGAAAAGTGGATGGCAGCCTCCATAAGAAATTTAAGTTTGAGTGGAGGCTACACGGTTCCATTACCCCCACTTGCTCTTAGCTTTTTGTTGGCTGGATGCTATGAATATGAAAAAGGGAAATAATTCATCACCTAAGAAGGTGGCAAAAAAAGTCATAGCCAGCCTTGCCTAACCATTTGCATTTTGTTCATGCCGTCCCACTTGATGACGTGGAACCTGGTTTTCAAGAGATTGTATATAATTGTCAACTGTAGTATCTGAAAATTCTTTTTTCTGTATCATTCGTTATAAACTCATAATTTTTTTTTCTTTTGGCTGAGGCGTTTTAACCTTATCTGAAGGGTAACCTTGTGTAGAAAATTTATTTCAGCTTCAAGTAAAATGTCCATTTTTTATGCCACCTAAGTGGTTGTTGGATAGACATGTCAAATGTTAATATATATTTAAGTTTAGAATATGAGTTTAACATTTGTGTTTTTACGGTGAAATATTTTTTCTGCTACACTAGTAAAAGTGAGTAGGTTTGTGGCAGAGAAAATATTTATGCAGCAAAAACTGAAATAATTTTTCCTTAGAATATGTACAAAAACAAAAGATCTTCATGGACATTCTTGCCTCAGACAAGTTTAGGAAAAGATAAAAAGAAATATAGAAGAATAATTGTAACGCCTGTCAACTTGCAAGAATAAACGACTGTCCCCACACACTAACAAGAGACTTTTCAGCATGCTTTGTCCTCACTCACACACTTCCCGGGAAAACTTCCGCATCTTGTTAGTATAAGTAGTACCAATTAATTCTTATAAGTCATTCCCAATTGTACTGTCCCATACGAGCACAGTCTCTAGAATCCCTCTCTTTCGGTTGTCGATTCGATTCATCCATGTACCCCCGTCACTGGAAGCCTGCTAGGAGCAGCTCCTTGTCCGTGCCCTTGCGCACCGGCGATCACTCCCCGCCCTCGTCAGCGCCCGGGATGTTACAATAATTGAATACCATGTGAAATGTAAGTGCTGTTTCAAAGTGTATCTATCTTTGATTTTCTGGTCTGAAGAAGATACACCATCTCTTAGAAAATTCACTTATTTGAGAATTACAATTGATCCGTTAAACACCTGAACGGAGTATTGTTTATGACATTAATTGAGCTATCTTTTGATGGTATCATGTTACGTATTCGGAATGTTATTATGCAGTGTCTTTGCTGCGGTTTAGTACTTGCACATAAGCATTCTCCTGGTCACAGGATTAAACAAGCTCTAGTTGAGAAGTTTCTATTTGAAGAAATAGGTTGATGAGAGAGCTCATCATGGCGCCTTTAATCTAATGGGTTAGAGATTTTCAATAAACAATTTTTCAAGCTCATCCCCTTTGAACTTGAATTTAAGTATAGTGCACAATGATCAGAAAACGAGGGGAAACAAGTTGAATAACTACTTAAGCAGCTTTTTATATAGGGCAAAAATATAGAGTACATAACTTACAAGTTACAAGGCAGAAGAAAGTAGTTTGGTATAAGCAAAAGGAACCAAGCATAGAGCAGCATGCATAACACAAAAATATGCACTTATATAACTATCTAATTCATTTCCATTTTTTTCAAAATTATAATTTCTCATGATTTATGGGAAGTAACAATTTGATAAAAGCAAGAGATACAGCACAATGGTTCAATTTGAACTAATGTCAGATCATCAATCAGATTTGAGTTTTAGAAAAGAATAAACTTTGCTCTTGTGATTATCCTCGAGTGTATTATTTGATATATCACAAGCACATTGGTTTTAACAAAAAAGAAATACCTCTTATTTTCATGTTCAAAAACAATGAACACCTGTTCAGCAAGTCTTGCATGGCCAAAATATCTTTGAACTATAATTCAATTAAAGCATTCAAATTTAACTTAAACAAACCTATAGCTCTGATCATCACAACTTTAACTGATTCGGCTCTAGAATAAGTACAGTGGCTGCATAACAAAAATGAATAAACTATGCTACATAGTTATAAAGCATCTCTTCAATGTCAGACAACAAGATATTCAAACATTTGTAATAAACTATCAATGCACTAGTGTTATATAAGGAGCTTAAAGCAGCCTTCCATGAGTAAATCTTGGTAATTATGGTTTTGATGCTATTTCTTTAAAAAAAGAAAAATATACATATGAAAGCCTAGGTAATTCTTTAATACTTGTTTACTTGTGTTTTTTTTTACTACATCAGCAAGAATTGCTTATATTTGCAGCATGCACTTATCTCTATCTGCCTTCATTGGTCATTAGCTGGGAAAACACTTGGCTAGTACTTATGTCTGAACAAGCATTATCATAATCTCTCTCTGTTCTTCTGTTGGTAGCAGGATTTCCAGGAATAATTGTAGTTGTCACATTTACTGATTCACTAGCACTGCCATGGGCATGTGGCTCCCTTGGTTGTCCACTTTCCTGGAGCTGAAGTGCATATTCCAAATTCCATAAGACATCACCCATAGTTGGCCTGTCAACACCATATTCAGCCAAACATTTCTCTGCTGTTTCACCAAATTTCTTCAATGAGCTTTGTTTGATCTGTCCAACAAGATGGGGGTCAACAATATGCTCCAGCATGCCTTGCTGCAGCCATTCAAGTGCCCATTCTGCTAAATTCACCTGTTCCCTGGCCAGTTGTGGATCAACAGCAGCTCTGCCACAAAGAACCTCAAAAAGCACAACCCCAAATGAATAAACATCTGATTTATCTGTAAGCTGCTGCCTCCGGAAATACTCAGGATCAAGATAACCAAAACTACCTTTCACACCAGTACTCACATGTGTTTCATTGATACATGGCCCGGATCTTGAAAGACCAAAATCAGCAACCTTAGCCACATAGTCTTCATCAAGCAATATATTGGTTGATTTAATGTCGCGGTGGATGATTCCTTGAGCAAAACCAGTATGAAGATAGTGGAGACCTCTAGCCGCACCAATGCATATTTCAAGACGCTGCTTCCAAGAGAGACGTGGTTGTCCTGCTGAACCATATAAATGTTTTTTCAGTGGACCTTTTTCCACATACTCGTAGACAAGTATCATTTCTGAATTTTCTTCACAAAAACCAACTAGTGAAACAAGGTGGCGATGGCGAATTTTAGTTAAAACTGTTATTTCAGTCTGGAATTCTGGAAGGCCTTGTCTGGACCCAGGCATGCCTCTCTTGACTGCAACCTTCACATTGTCTCTGAGTACTCCCTTGTAAACCATACCAAATCCACCAGACCCTATAATCAGACTCCTATCAAAGTTGTTCGTTGCTGATTGTATATCAGCAAAAGGGATCTTCATGCCAAAATATCCATGAGAACCAGGTTCAGATGATCTACTAAGGGAACTCCCTCCAAACAAACGTAAAGGTGTCCATCCAACACTTTCCACTGTCCTATTATTTGGTTTCTTCTTCCTGCATTTGGTAGCAATTAGAAAAGCACATATAACTAAAAATAAGAAAACAATTCCTCCAACAATTGAACCAACCAACACCCTCAACTTTTTCTTTTTGTGCACAATACTAGAATCGACAACATTGACCATCTTCATTATCTCTGCACCATTCAATATGGCATTCATCCTTATAGAACTGCTTAGATCAGAAGGACAAACACTTAATTGAGTAACACCTGAACCATCTGAATTTGCAACAAAATCCACATAGACCGGTGATGCAAGCGTGTGGACAGTAAGGGTTGACAAATCAAGATCCTTATATGCAGTGTACCCATTGATATACACATCAAAGTATAGCAAGTTCAGAGCAGGACTAACAATATCACAGAAATGCAACCGAACCAAGTGTGGAACACCACCAGGAGGAGCCACAGGAAAATTCCAGGTTATGTTGAATCTTGAAGCCACAGTTGAGTTTTCCCTATTCATCTGCTGAGCAGTCATGTAAACATTATCAGGCGCAATCTCTGGAGTTGCACCTCCCGTCTGATAATTTGGTGTATGAGTGCTTACAGCAGGCTTAGCTGCATCCTTAAAGACAAGATAATCCTCATCAGGAATCCAAGTCCTCCAAAGAGTGTCATTGAAAGGAGTTATTTTCATACCTCCAACATTAATCCTATGAATAGTTTCTAAAACCTGAGATGAAAGGTTTTTGTACTCCTCCACTCCAGAAGGACCAACCAACCTAACTCCATAATCTGTAACAAAATCTGCAGGAGCATCAAACACCTCCACAGCATTGACAAAGCCAAAACCTGAGTTACCAACAGGTCTAAACAAAATTTCAAGCAAATTTGATTCTATCTTCAAAATAAACTCTTTAAGCAGCACATCATTAGGTGGCTGGAAATCGCTCAGAACCGAAATCCCATTAACCAAGACACTAAATTTAGCAGATTTCAGATCAAAATTTTGAGCTTTAAAGGGGGAGAAATGAAAACGCACCAAGTGGGTACCGTTTTTGTTCATGTTGAACCTGTATCCCGCAGGGATGTTGAAAACTCTGGCCGTGTGGTACAAAGTGGACAAATTTGGAGATGGGTTTTGATTTGTGAGAGAAATGGACTCATCTGAAGAGAGAAAAGTGGAATCACCCATGAAGACTCGGTTGAAGAGGGAAGCATTGGTGTGTGATCCACAGCTAAGAAGGTAGTTATCTGTGGGAGTGAAGGAAATTGAGAAGGGTATGAAAAGGAGAAGGATTAAAGGTATAAGCTTTTGGGTCTCCATGGAAGAAAGGTTTGGCCTTTTGGATCTTTGAAGAGAATGAGTATCAATTAGGCTGTGTAAAACGCATGCCATGTAGTGTATAAGAGAATACAATAACAGAAGGGAAGAATGAATAAAACTGCAACAAAAAGACAACAGAGACAGTGACCTGAGTCCAAGCAAGATTTGAGAAGGAAGATATAATATGGTACATGAATTTTGTCACCCAAAAGTCAAAGGGATTCTCCTTTTTATTTGCTTTTGATGGCAATTCTCTCAATTTGTTTTGAAACTCAACATTTTTGGACGTTTCACAAGAATCTTAAACATCTAAAATATAATGAGCTGGAAAAAAAAATATTCAAGGGATAATAATGACAATTATAACAAGAAAATATCATTTCTGTAAAGTTATATGGCAAAAAAAAATCTCAAAAAAAAAAAAAAAAGTTCTATGAGAAAAATAAATGTAGCGTTGTCTTAAAACATTTTTCTATCAAACATTTGAAATTTGTGTAGAACTCAATTTCTGATAATGAGTTAACATATTTATTAATAGAAGAATGTTATACTTACAATTTTTTTTTACAACCTCTTATAATTATATCTTAATACCGTTGATTTCCGTCAATCAAAGGTTATCATTTATTGTGAATTAATAATTAATTAATTAATTTAATTTGTGTAAATCTTAACTATTGATTTGACGAAAATCAACGGTTAAGATATAGTTGTAAACGAAGATAGGTCGTAAGTATAACCTTCCCTTTACTAATAAATATTTTTATTTTTTTAAAATTTAATTTTTTGTTGTTGAAAATATCAAAATATTAAATATTTTTGTTATTTATGGAGTTTACTAAAAAAAAAACGTTGATTTTGGATCAATGAATGATGATCAAAGAAGGAAATAAGGACAGCTGGATCAAGTTAGGTTTCGTTTCCTCTTAAATCTCTTCCTCCGCGTACGCTCCTCCTTCTCATTATATTTGAAAATTTGATCAAAAAAATTCATAAAAATTGCACCCAAGTCTAGGCCAACATTCCTATTTTATACGATTTGTGTTCACATCCCAATTATGATACACAGATGTGCATTTGACAAATTTCCTAAGCTGAGGTATGATCGTGTATACCTTTCAAACTCAAACCCCCAATTGGCAACCACATATAGTGTACAAGTGTCTCTCAATCCTTATCTTATGACAATAGTTGGAGACAAATTGATCGTTATTGAGTTCCAGTTCAAAAAGGCATATGCATCTAGTGCTTGCCAGCTTCATAAGCCAATTGCCTTATTAATTTAATCTTCGGATATTTGTTGCACTGCTCTCTAATTTGCTGCTCAGCACTTGCTGGAATTCATAATATTGTTGCCACGTGTCACATGGCATAGGTCAATAACACTGTAGTTGATTTTTACTCAAATCTATTTTAATTCGATTCGAATGTGGGTGAACTCATACCGGAACAGCGCTCCTAATATATCAAAATCTCTAATTAAAGATTAAAAAACTCCTTATCACTTAAACAATAATTTGAGAATTATTTTCCATATATGTATTAGTCTTTTTCGTTAGCAAATAATGAGGTCATGGCATTTGCGAAGTATCTCAAATTCACAATGCCTCCCATATGATCTCCATCTGCTTCAGAACGGTAGGATCAACGGGTGACCCGCCGGGTTATAATTTTTTTTTTTTTATTTTTTTTTTACAATTAGGTAGTATTTCATTATTCCTTAATTTTTTGGTGATATCCAATTTTTTTTTTATCCATATCTCAGAAAAATTAAAGAATAATAATTTTAATGACAAATGTTATCTATATACCTAAATAATGTTTGACAAATATTAGTATACATTTAAGATTGAGTCTAAAAAAATATAGAGAAGTGTGAAATAAAATAAAATAAGATTAGAAAAATTCATAAAATATAATTTATTTTTTAGATTTTAATTATTTTTTTTAATTGGCTACCTACCCTAATCGCCAACCCACCATAAAACGGGGTCTCTTTTTTCAAAAACTTTTTAGCATTTCTCTCTTTGATTCGGGACGGGTCGGGTTCGGTGATTAAATGGGTCAGCAAGAAGGTTAATAAATATGGTTGCTTGAGGCCATAGCTCATCATTATAGAAGATGACATCATTATTATTATTAACAATTATTTAAATAATTAATAAAAAAACAAGAGTTAAGAAAGAGAGAGAGGGAGAGAGTGCAGTCACATGCAATGAAAGTTAAGAGAGAGGGAGTAAAAGTTAAAAAATATCAACCCTTTTCATATTTAGAATATGAACTATTGTTTGTATGCTTGACGTTAATAATATCCTTTGTAACGTTCACGAACTAACTGTATATTCAAGTTACTCTTTTCCATGTGAATAAAACTGCCAAAAAAAATTAAAATATTATTTTAATAAATAATTATGAATATATAGATGTTTCGAAATAATTTACAAATCTATTGCACTCGTTCATACCCAAATTAGGTGTGAACGCCTAATTTATGCAGTATTGTTAAACCCGACCCGGGCATCCCCGGTCGGGACACTGGGTCACTGGTCGGACCGGTTGAATCGGATATTAATATATATATATATATATATATGAACATATAAATTCAATTATATTCTCCATATCTAAAATGAATTAAAAAAAAAGTTCACTAAATAAACTAAAAAGCATAAAGCATAAATAAATAAAAATGCACGTTATTACTATGTCAATTTAACTTGCAACTCAGAATCTCTGTAAACATACTCCTCAATAAAAATTGAACTCATATTTTTGAAATTCAACTACATTAAAATGACATATGTCACATTCTGTTAATTTATTATTTAGTAAATTGCTTCAGTATTGGAAGTTGAAATTTGAGGTCATTGTAAAAGAGTATACCAGCAAATAAAATTATAAAAGTTTTTAAAATGAGTTCTACATTTTTTTCTCACAAGATGAAACAATTTTGTTTAAAAAAAAAAATGCATGACCCGACTGGGTCACCGGGTTTGGCCGGGTCAATGCATGACCGGTCCAATGTTTGACACAAACCGGTCTAATGACCAGTTCATCGGGCCGGGCCTGACCAGGTTTTACAACAGTTATTTAGGCATGGCTCGTCTGGTGTTGACACGTTGTACAAAAAAGTCAACTTACGAATGGTAAAACTTTGGAAAGCCATAACTTTTGACTCGGTATCCAAATTAGGTAAAAAAATTTGTTTCCAATTTTTTTTGAGACCTATGTAATGACAACTTATTTGACATATTTTATCTCTCATAAACACAGTTCAAATTTGCAATAATGGTATTGGATCCTCACATACAAAAAAAGATTGCAGTCAATTTACTAATGATCGAGTGATATTGCTTCTTCGGTTTATAGCGTTTAAACACAGAAGCCTCCGAGTTTAGGGTTTGTGATTTAATATAAAAAAATAAAGATTTGGTTTGTGATTTAAATTTAAAAAAATCAAAAATTATAATTTTAAATATAAAAAATAAATAAAGATTTGTTTGTGATTTAAATTTAAAAAAATCTTAAAAATCATTATTAATAAGGAAAACAAAATAAAGATTTGATTTGTGATTTAAACTCAAAAATCAATCTGACTCAGGATTCGGTTTCAGGTTTAGTTTTATTTTTTTTATACCCGTTAGTCCTTTATTTTTATTTTTATTTTAAACGTATTTATCTTTCTTTCTCTTAGGCATACATAATTTAAATGGCGTTAAACGCTCACATAGTAGTACTATTGTTGTAAATTTAAATTGTGTGTGTGAGAGATAAAATATAATAAGATGTTATTGCGTAAATCTCAAAAAGTAATATGGAATAAAAAAAATTACCTCATTCGGATACCCGAGTCAAACGTTATAGCCTGTTAATTTTTTGTACCACATACGAGTCACGCTTAAATTAGGCGTGAATGCCTTGTGAGGCGAATAAGTATAGTATATTCGTAACTAGATTCAAAATAGCAATTTATTGATAATTATTTATTAAAAAAGTTAAATATATGAGCTTATCATTTCTCAAGCTGCCGGAGATAATTTTATCTGCAGCTACTAAATCATAACTGTATAAAGATGGATCAACGGTGATATAGGAAGAGAGAGAAAAAAGGAATCATAACCTCTGAAGCATGGACACGCCTTTTTTTGGGGTAATGCGTGTCGGACACGTGTGGGACACCGACACGCGTCCGACACATGGTTGACTTTTTGGGACACGTTGACTAGGGGACACGCGATTTTGACCGAATCCGACACGCGATCAACGTATTTGGACACATTTTGATATTTTTTGTAAAAAAAAATTTACAATTTACAAAAAAGGAAAACTATTTAATAAAAAATAAAAAATAAAAAAATGCACGTTTTGAGACGGTGGAGGCTGCTACTCGCCTACTCCTTCTTTTATTCGGACGCTGCTACAGTGTTATTCCTTCTCTTCTTTTTCGTCATCTCCGTCGCCTCTCGCCTCATCTCTGCGACTTTGCTTGATATAACACCTTACTCATGTACCTTAAACTCATGCCCAGAATTGAATGTAGCCTTTTTTTATACTGAAAATAATCTTTATCTTTCTTGCTTTCTGAAATACAAGTGCTAGAGAAAAGCTGTCGTTGGATTTTGGATCTGAGAAGTTTAAAATGGCTTTTCGAAGAAATTGGATTTTGGATATGAGAAGTTTAAAATGGCTTTTCGAAGAAACAAAGAACCATGGGTACAATTCTGCAGGCGAATGACACGTGTCAGTCGCATTAAAAAAATTTACAACAAACTCACGCCATGTAGAATTTTCAAACTTTACGTTATCTTGTTTTTTTAGGCTTTGTAGTGGAAGATATTTTGGAGGGCCATGAATTGATGGCTTATAGATTTCAAACTTATGCTTTCAACTTTATCAAGCCAGGCACCAAGAATAGAAAGTACAAATTATTTTGCTTGAGAGCATATAAGTTACTCTTGGGATGTACTATTATTTTTCTTAATACTTGTGTTATGAAATTTAAATATTTAATAAATTATATGATTTATTACGAGTTATTATATGTATTAAATGTAAACTATATTATATATATTAAAAATATTATATAATATCAAAATGTGTCCTAACGTGTCGAAATTTAACATTTTTTAGAATTAACGTGTCAGAGTATAAGGTCGTGTCGTATCTCGTGTCAGTGTCGTATCTCATGTCAGTGTCGGTGCATCATAGATCATAACCATTCAAAGGTGAATCAATAAATATAAGGAAATAAATAATCAAAACGACGTAATTTTGTTTTTGGGTGGCCATAGATAAGCTTATCTTAAGCAGCTTGAGAAATATTTTTCCATATATATATATATATATATATATATATATATATATATATATATATATATATATATATATATATATATATACTTTGAAGCATGGACACGTCTTTTTTGGGGGAAAATGTGTGTCGGACATGTGTGGGACACCGACACGTTCCGACACGTGTCCGACACGTGGTTGACTTTTTGGGACACGTTGACTAGGGGACACGGTCAACGTATTTGGACACGTTTTGATATTTTTTGTAAAAATAAAAAAATTACAATTTACAAAAAAAGGAAAAATATTTAATAAAAAATTAAAAATTAAAAAAGTACACGTTTTGGGACGGTGGAGGCTGTTACTCGCCTACTCCTTCTCTTCTTCGGATGCTGCTACAATGCTATTCCTTCTCTTCTTCTTCGTCATCTCCGTCGCCTCTCGCCTCATCTATGCGACTTTGCTTGATATAACACCCTACTCATGTACCTTGAACTCATGCCCAGAATTGAATGTAGCTTTTTTTTTATATTGAAAATAATCTTTATCTTTTTTGCTTTCTGAAATACAAGTGCTAGAGAAAAGCTCTCGTTGGATTTTGGATCTGAGAAGTTTAAAATGGCTTTTCGAAAAAACAAAGAACCATGGGTACAATTCTACGGGCGAAGGACACGTGTCGGTCGCATTAAAAAAGTTTACAACAAACTCACGCCATGTAGAATTTTCAAACTTTACGTTATCTTGTTTTTTTTAGTTCATTTATGTTGTTTTGTTTAGTTTTTGTACTAGTGTATTAGGCTTTGTACTGGAAGATAGTTTGGAGGGCCATGAATTGATGGCTGATAGATTTCAAACTTATGCTTTCAACTTTATCAAGCTAGGCACCAGGAACAGAAAGTACAAACTATTTTGCTTGGGAGCATATAAGTTACTCTTGGAATGTTTTATTATTATTTTTAATACTTGTGTTATGAAATTTAAATATTTAATTAATTATATGATTTATTATGAGTTATTATATGCATTAAACGTAAACTATATTATATATATTAAAAATATTATTTAATATCAAAACATGTCCCAACGTGTTGAAATATGTCATTTTTTAGAATTAACATGTCGGCATGTCGTGTCGTGTCCCGTGTCAGTGCATCATATATATATATATATATATATATATATATATATATATATATATATATATATATATATATATATATATATATAGGGTAAAATGTGTGTCATTTTAAAGAAGGTAAAGTTGTGTCATTTTAGATAAGAGAAAGAGATAGATAAGGAGAGAGAGAGAGTGGAAAAAAATAAAGGTATGAATCTCACTTCTTTGTGAGAGCGAAAATATATAAGTTGTGTAATTTAAAAGGACAAACTTTTCCCATATATATATATATATATATATATATATATAACATAACCACACAAAATTTCCTACACACACAATATTTTGTGGGGCCCGCAGCAAAAAAAAAAAACTCTGGCACGCAAAATGAATCTCTATAACATAACACAATCACTTTTTCTACAACATAATTCTTATAAAACCCATATATATATATATATATATATATATATATATATATATATATAAAGGTTATAGTTACAACTTTTTAATTTAACCTCTTACAACCATATCTTATTACCGTTGATTTCCGTCAATCAACGATTATCATTTATATATATATATATATATATATATATATATAATGAGTTTAATTTACTAAAATGTTAACCGTTGATTGGCGGAAATCACAAGATTGAACATGTGATAAAATAAAATTATAAGAGGTTCAGCACAGAAATCGAAAGAAAATAAAAAATATTATAATATATATATATGTGTGTGCGCGCGCCTAGAAGTGAGAGATGGAATAAAATTTGAATATAAAGCAAGATACTACTAGGGTAGTATGATTACCATGTACTGTCACCCGACGGGTTGGTCGCGTTCAACCTCATGGCGGAGAATACGTTTAAAGTATGGATAAATCATTTTCTATCCTCTTCACTTGATAAATTATTATTTTTACTATTTTGGTAAAAAAAAACCCTTATTTCAAATAATTTATTTTTAAAGGTAACCTGTAGTTTAAACTTAGAGTTTACATAAGAGTTTGAGAAAGAGATACGGAAGAGGGACAAAATTCATACGGTGGTCCCTCAAATTTTTGCAATTTATTTCTCTTGTATTATAAATATAACCATATTTGGTAAATAATAAATATAATGCCAAACGTAGGTAGTTGGTAGATAAAGATTGGAGCACGTTCTTCAAAAGAATTATGCTTGATTGCTAGTTTGCACTGTCAATCATTTTTCTTGGTAAGTGGTTTGGCGATATTATTATTTGTCTTCGTCAAGGCTTGGAATATGGTGTAACTTTGAAATTAAAAAAAATAAAAAAAAAGTTCATATCAGAACCCCTCTAGTTCTCTTTCATTAAATATTGTGAGGATTATGAATAGCTTTTCCCTAGAATAGAGCGAGACCAATCCTTTATATATGAGTAAATAAAAACTAGTGAAATATGGTCGCTTGAAGCAATAGCTTATCACTATAGAAGAAGATGACATCATTATTATATATAATTATTTGAATAATTAATATAAAAAAAAACAAGAGTTAAGAGAGGGAGAACGAACACACTCTTCTCCAATAAACACTTTTAAATTGTTAATAATTTGGAATGCGTACCACGGGACAATAAATTATGTGACACAGATTTATGATTATGAGGATTTGAATTATTACATGATAATCAACGTTAAAGTCAGCTCCATAATCTGAGATCCGATCCAATCTTGATCGTGTTCTCTTCTTCTTCTTCTTCTTCTTTTTCTTCTTCTTGTTGCTGTTCCAGTGAGTGACTACACAAAAATGGCTTCAGGTATTTTTCAGGTTGGAGGTTCTCATTCCCAACCGTTGCTACAGCATTCATTTTCCCGCCAAAAGCTTCTGCCTCTGACTTCGACGCTGAAATTGAAAACCCGACCCTTTCAGTTTCATTTATCCAACCGATCTTCTTCTTCTTCTGGTTCGTTGGTTGCATCGGCAATCTTACCTAACTTGAACTTGAATGTCCCTCTCATTTCGCCTCACGACACATGGGGCAACTGGACCGCTCTCTTCGCCACCGCTGCTTTTGGAATCTGGTACTTTTTCCTCTTCCTCTCCTTTCACTTTTTATTCTTTTTTTTTTTAGTTGACAGGATTAATAGCGTTAGGTTTTGTTTTACGGGATTGGATGTATTATTGTTGTAAGGTCAGAAAGAACCAAGATTGGAAGCACGTTGAGTGGTACTCTTGTGAGCATTTTGGTGGGACTTGTAGCAAGTAATTTGGGGATTCTTTCCGTTGAAGCTGGCGCCTACGATGTTGTTATGCGCTTTCTGCTCCCTCTCGCTGTTCCCTTGCTTCTCTTCAGGGCTGACTTGCGCCGCGTCATCAAATCCACCGGCACACTTCTCTTGGCTTTCTTGTTGGGTTCATGTAACGCTTCTCTTGCCTTTCTACTCTTATGATTTGTAACGTTAACTTGATAATAGTCCAATAATGATTGAATTTGGATTATGAGGGAAGAAATGTATTGTTTATGAAAGGATCATTAAATTTTATCAAATATAGATCTGATCTCTATGTTACTAGATCCTGTTACATCTCATATCAATTCATCTTCAGATGCAGGTTACTAATGCTATTTTCAAAAGTAATTTCTCATTGTTTTATTGTTCATTTTCTCTGTTTTTTCAGATTGTAGTAACCTTTTTTTTCCTGCATTATCATGACAGTTGCAACTACAGTTGGAACATTAGTAGCATATCTACTTGTTCCAATGCGATCACTTGGTAAGGATAGTTGGAAGATAGCAGCTGCTCTCATGGGAAGACATATTGGTGGAGGTAACTCTCTTTTTACTTCTTACAGCTCTGTCTTTATTAATATTGCTGCAAATATTTGTATCTTCAAGTCAGACACGGTTTCACTCTGATAAATTTTTGTCCCCTTATTGTGCAGCTGTCAACTACGTTGCCATATCTGATGCCCTTGGTATTTCCCCGTCAATTTTAACTGCC
This sequence comes from Gastrolobium villosum, assembly GCA_032173675.1. Lineage (NCBI taxonomy): Eukaryota > Viridiplantae > Streptophyta > Magnoliopsida > Fabales > Fabaceae > Gastrolobium > Gastrolobium villosum. Next base: position 43,344 of record JAVKPL010015695.1, read on the forward strand.
GGCTTAGCTGCGGATAATGTTATTTGTACAGTGTATTTTTCAACATTGTTTGTTTTGGGGTCTATGGTGCCTCCGGAGGCATCAACATCAGTAAACGGTAGCTAAAGTTCTATTTTGATTATAATATGAATAGTTAGCATATATATATATTATTACGTGACTTGAAGTATAAACTTACTAGTATGAAGCATTTTTTGTTTTGCAATGCTTCTATGCTACCAGATATGGCAGCAAGAATTGAATGATGTGTGCATCTGTGTTTCACAGATTACAGCTGACTGTGAATTTTATTTTATCTTTTGTCAGATGATGGAATGACCACCACATCTGAGTCTGGTAGCAAACTTCCAATGCTACTTATGGCTACTTCTCTTGCTGTGGCCTTTGCCATCTGCAAGGTTGCCACCTTTGTTACAGGGTATTTTGGAATCCAAGGGGGCACCCTGCCTACGGTAACAGCAATTGCCGTAATTTTGGCAACTGTATTTCCCAAACCATTTGCTTCTCTTGCACCCTCTGGTGAGGCTATGGCCCTTATTCTCATGCAGGTTGGTTGGTATTCATCACTTACTATTAAGACTGTAAGAGGAAGTAAGTTTTTGTGTATGCACCAAAGATAAGAAAGATAAAAAAATAAAAAAAAAAAATTGCACGAAATTTAAGCAATTTGAGATGTTCTTTTTTCTTTGAAGAAAATTAGAGAAGGGTGTGAATGTGTGATTAAAGTGGGGAAGTGAATAGAGAAAATAAAGGATATTAACAATGAGAATAAAGGGGGCACTAGGGGAGAAAATGGTGGAGGCAGTTATTGAAAAATATTAAAGTATTTATTTAAAATTTTGAATTACTATAAAAAAACTTGTAAATCCAAGTGAGGATATTTATGGATTATTTGAGACAAATTATTTAGATGGAAAACTACGTCTAGTTTTAGGCAAAACATTGTTTCCCTCTTCATTTTGTTTTTTGAAATCTTAAACCATTGTCCCATGGTCAAGTAACAAGCCAGATATGTTCGATAAATATGAACATCACACGAAGTGACAAGTTTATGGTTTTTGCCTCTTGTGAGGAATAGGTATTCTTTGCGGTGATAGGTGCAAGTGGGAGCATATGGAGTGTCATCAACACAGCACCTAGTATTTTTCTATTTATTTTTGTTCAGATAGCAGTCCATCTTGCTATAATCCTTGGACTGGGAAGACTATTTCGCTTTGACTTGAAGCTGTTGCTAATTGCATCAAATGCTAATATTGGAGGCCCAACAACGGCATGTGGAATGGCAACTGCAAAAGGATGGAGCTCTCTAATTGTGCCTGGCATTCTTGCTGGTATATTTGGAATTTCTATGGCAACTTTTCTCGGCATTGGATTTGCTCTGACAGTCTTAAAACACATGTGAAATTCCCAAGTTCTTTATATGCAAACATTCCATGTAATCGAAGATCTTCTCCCTTTTCTTGTTTTAGACAAGTTTGTTGTAGTGTTTCACTACAACATGCTAGAATAATCTGAGACTGGATTGAATATTGAAACCAGTTTTTTTAAGTATGGACATTACCCACGTAACTTCATCAACTAATAGAAGGAGCTCCATGCCTTGTATTTTTGGGAATCTTGGAGATGAGAGTCAGGCTTCCATTTTCAAAAACAGTGTTGAGTAGGCTAAACTAACCCTCGCGGGGATTTAGAACAAGCAACGAAGCCTCAATGAGGTCTGACTATGCGTTAGCCGCAAATCTAAATGCAGTGCTCAGGAGGCTAAACCAATTTTGTTGGGGATTTTGCACCACATAAACAAAACTCACAAATACGACCATTGAAACAATATTTAATAATAGTAATGATCAACAAATTAAATTAAATTAATAACGATATAAGTTTGTTTCAACAAAAAAAAAAAAAAAAAAAAAAAAAACGATACAAGTTAGTCCATATAAAATAAAATTCTAATAATCTCCCACTTGGATTACCTATATGGCTATATCAGACTTATAAAAGAAATCTCCATAGCAATATCAACGAAAGTGGCAACATAAATGTTAATACTTAATAGGGAGACAAGTAATATTAGCTATAGCAAACTTTAAATCCAAAATGAGATTATGAGTACCCAACAATGTAGAAATTGAATCCGATAGAGATATACTAATATCAAACTTGTCAAAGCACTTACAAACTCCTGATTTAAGTAATTGTAGAAATATGAGGTAAAAATATATACAAAAAATAGTAAGATTATCTGCAATTCTCCAAGACGCTTTCAGAACAATTGAACCCATACATAGTCAAATAAGCCGGTATCAAGAGCAGTTCCAAGGCAAGCATCATGAAAAACACATTGTGGAGCAGCAGTTAAGTACACTTTCTTGCTGTAGCAAAGGTTCCTTGCAAGCTCATCCCAGTACTGAACCTGTCCACCCTCGATGACAAAATCAATTCCATCCAAGACAGCATCCCCAAGTGGTCGGGAAGAGGATTGTCCACCCAAGAAGTTGTTTCACCCAAAAAGGGCGGGCTGGTTACAATGCCTTTTTTTATCTTTGGTAAGTTTCAAAAAGAAATTCTAGTCATCTATATTCGAATGTAAAACATAGCTCCCTCCTTCTAGCATTAATCTAAATATAATGTTTTGAACGTGAAAACCTTAGATTTGTTAGGCTGCAGCTAATGAAGTTTGCAAAAAGTTAGCTGTTGTTGGTTTAAATGCCAACATGTTAAGCTACTTGAAGAAAGAGCTTCATCTTCCGCAAACAAAAGTGGTGAAGACGCTACAAGCTTTAGTGGAATTTCAAGCTTGACACCATTGCTTAGTGGCTTCATTGCTAGAGCTGTCAAAACGGGCCACCCCGGCCCGTTAGGCCCTCGCCCGCGCGGGGCAGGGCCAAAAAGCCCACAGGGCCAAACAGCCCACATATTAACCAGCCCGCACGGGCCAAAAATTCATATAACCCAACGGGTTAGGGCCAGCCCACGGGCCACATTAAAAAATATTCTGCACCATTTTTTCCAAACCTTTGCATATTATAACAAACTTTCTGTACTCAGTCTTTACTTGGGAACTTTCAGTAAGCTAAATATTGAAGCTTAATGCACAAACACACAAACAACTATAAACTAATTATTAAGGAATAATAATATATAGAAATGCAGGCTACATGGTTATCCTCTAATGGAAATGCAGCATCAGTTTGATCAACCTCAACCTTTGCTAACATTACAAAACCAAGACATATCTCAGTACAGTCAAGACATATCTCAGTACAGTCAAGACATATCTCATTTTTGTTGGGCTAGAACTTCTAACACTTTGCCACCTCCAAAGCAGAAACCAATTATGCCAAGTTTTTTGGAAATTCCTGCAGCCATGAATTCATCAACCAGCCATGTTGTCCATGTGGTAATGTCTTTTGCAATCCTCTCAGGGTTTTGTCTAGCAATCCATTGTTCAAATACAGTCTTTGGCTGGTCCTTTGTCCATGGATTTCCACGAAATAAGTCTGGAACTAGAATGCTGCAAATTGGTTTAGAACAAGTTAATATGCTAAAAAGGGTCTTACAACTTGAAAATTTCCATCATTCAATGTGCATTTTGTTAATAAGCAACAAAGCTAAAGATGGAGGATTCAAATTTTCATAATACCAACTCTTCGTACCTCGCTAGTTTTTAATTTGAAGTTCTTGATGCCCCTTGGGATTCTGATGTTAGTGCTTCATGATGAGTAATTTCACAATCATCTTCATCTAAAACTCAATCAATTGAAATGCAATCACTTAATTAGACAATCAATTCCAACATAACCAATCAATATTACATTTATGTATAAAAGACAATGAAAATTAACGCAAAGCGTTACCATTATGATTGAGAGCAAAGCCATGCAACCAATTCCTAGTGCAAATCAACATTTGAAGATTTTCAGGAAGAGTTGAACTTCTATACTTGGTAAGAACACGTCCACCAATACTAAAAGCAGATTCTGATGCCACTGTAGTAATCGGGATACTTAGCACATCTCGTGCCATAATACTAAGTGTCGGAAATCTACTTTCATTTAGCTTCCAATAGTTAAGCACATCAAAATCTTCACCTTGACCAAATTTAACTTTTGGTTCATCCAAATAAAGATCTAATTCACTCTTACCAGCAGCATACATGCTCTCCCTCTCAAATATTTCAAACTCCTACAAAATATAATATATCAATTATCTAAATGAAATAATAATAAAGAAAATATTAAATTAGCATAAAAGAACTTCTTACCTTGATGTATAATTTTGATTTTTTGGACCTACTCCCTTCTCCACTTGACTTGTGCAAGATACTGGATTTATTGGATGAAAGAGAATGAGAAGAACTTGATCCTTGGAGATTGCTTGCATATTCTTCATAAAGCTTATCAATCTTTTCTCTCACATTTCTAACCTTATCATGAGAGGTTAAAGGATTCAATTTTCTATAACAAAATTCTAAGAAAACAAGCTTCAAGCGTGGGTCAAGAATAGCTCCAAAAGCTAGGACTACACTGTACTGCTTCCAATATTTGTCAAACTTCGCTTTCATTCTCATTGACATATCCTTTATAACATCATCATCACTAGATAAGTTTTCATCCAATAAGCACTCAATCTTCCAAACTTGCATAAAATACAAGTTAGAGGTTGGATAAGATGAACCTGAAATCATGTTTGTAGTCTCATAAAAGGGTTCCAAAAATTCACATATTCTCTCCCCCCTTCTCCATTCTTCTTGTGACAAACAATGTTTATAATTCCTATCTAACACTTGGAGAATGTCAAATGCTTTTTCATACTTAAGCGCACTTTCTAGCATCAAATATGTTGAATTCCACCTGGTTGACACATCTGTTCTCAAACCAATGCTTGTGTCTATACCAGCTTGTTCCACGCAATCTTGAAATTTAATCATCCTCCCATCTGATACTTTCACATACTTAACACTTTCTCTAATTTTATACAGTGCTTCAGCAGCCACTTTCAAACCTTCTTGAACAATTAAATTAAGTATATGTGCAGAGCAACGTATATGAAAAAACTCACCATCACACAACAAATTATTTTGCAAACGAAGATGATTTATTAATATAAGCTGCATGCTATCATTCGCAGCAGCGTTATCCAGTGTAATGGAAAAGACCTTCTTCTCAATACCCCATTCCTTCAAGCAATCAAACAACGTAGTCTCCAATTCAACCCCAGTATGTGGAGGCTTCATTCGACAGAAGTTCAAAATCTTACTAATTAATCTCCAATTATCATCAACAAAGTGAGCTGTTAAACAAATATAACCCTGACTATTAACTGCTGTCCAAACATCCGAAGTTAGACACACTCTATTAGGAATCCTTGACATGATTTGCTTAAGTTTGTCCTTTTCCTTGACATACATTTTTTGAACATCTGACACAATGGTATTCCTAGAATGCATCACAACACCAGGACTAATATAATTTATCCAATCCCTAATCATCTCATACTCAACAAAATTATAAGGTAAATCGTGATAAACTATGGCTCGGGCAAGCTTTTCTCGATGGACCTCGTCATTAATCTGTATTGTACTAGACTTTCCATGTTGCTCATTAGATTCAGAATTTGCAAGAATCTTACAACCAAGAATATGACGACCTAAATGTGAAGTTCCATAGCTACTTCGGGTCTTAGGATGCCTACCAACTACATATTCAGCAGCACAATAATTACATGCAGCCTTTTCAAAACCATACTTATCTGTACCAATCTTCGTAAAATACTTCCAAACACTAGAGATTTCTTTTCTATTTATTCTAAAACTTTCAGACACTTCAAGTGGAGTTTCAGATTCAACTTCATCATCCATAACTGAAGTAAAGAAAAAAAAGCACAAGACAACAATGAATTGTAGTTCCACAGTAAGAAATTATGGTGTGGGGGGGGGGGAGTGAAATTTGAGGGCATACCTTTTGAGCAAGCTTCTCCAACTTCTCTTCCTCAACTTTCTGCAATATTAAAAATTAGATTTAATATTAAAATTAAGCTTTTAAACCTCTTTCAACAGTTTTAAATTAGATTTCATTCCAAAAATTTAAAATTCAGCCCTCAAGTAAAATTGATTACTAGATGTTTACAAGTTCAGGAACTTAACATTTATGTAGAGTAAAATTAACAGTTTCTTTATATGTTTTTGCAATCCTTTTCATAGGTATGCAACGGAACATAGATGTGGAGTGGTTGTTAAAGGACCAAATTTGAGTGGAAATATATCAGGAACAGACCCTTTAAAGGACAACCGGTTACTTTTGAAAGCAGAAGCTTTAGATGATTCTCATGAAGCAAGGAACACTGCTGCTGTTGTTAATGAGTTGTCCAAGGAAATAACAAAAATTCTGGTTTCGCATCCTGTGAATGCTAAACGTGTTGCAGAAGGGAAGAACATAGCAAATGTAGTCCTTCTACGAGGTTGTGGCATTCGGATTGAGGTCTGTTCTTTCAGTTTATATTAGAATTTACACATCTATCTTTCAAACATTAAAGTGACGCTTAAGAAAACCAAACTTTGATACTTCATAATCCATTTACCTGTTTTGCTGCTTAAAAGGAAAGCACATCAAATATGTAGCAATTATTTAAGAACAATTAGAAATAAAATAACAATATTAATTTGCATGTTCTGCAGGCTATAAATACTTGGACAAAAAATTAAATGCTAGTTGGTGTTCAGTTATATCCTTTGTCTGAGCCAATAAATGTTATAATGATAATGTGTGTCCATGTACTAGTAATATGCATTTATCACTTTTATATTGTATATTATAGGTTACGCCTTTTATAAATAAACATGGTTTGTGGCCATGCATGGTAGCTCCAACAAAAATAATTGCTGGCCTGGGCTTATCACTTGGTATTGATATTCTAGAAGCTCCTGGTGCTACTGGAGACTATCGAACCTTACTAACTTCAAAAGCATCAGCAATAGCTAAGGCACTCTCAGCTCCTTTGCAGTCTAGTCCCAGAGTTTTTGTACCTGGAGAGGTACAAAAACTGTTACTTTTATTAATTTAGCAAACACAATTAATTACTTCACTCACCACTGTTGAAAGAGGTTTAAAAGCTTAATTTTATACCGCCCCAAACACAATTGCCTTGGATAAAAAGATACGTGTGCCTAATCCATAAAAAAATAAAAATAAATAATAACCGCGTGCCAGTTCCCTGTTAATAGAGAACTACACGTAAGACACCCATTACTAGGTGGCAGTCAGGGGCTGCATGCAACACTTTTGGGTCAGTTACTTGACACCAAAGCAGGGAGAAGGGAGAGTGATATATGAATCTCTCTCCCCTCTTTAGTTTTGCATGTCCTGCGACCCGTCCTTCCTTTCACAAATTCAAGAAAACCTCCTTCTCCATTGCTAGACTTTAAAGCACCTATTCAATAGACACAAACTAAATAGACTTTAAAGCACACAAACTAAATAGACCATTTTATTTAGCAACCTTTCACCTTGTAACAGACACAAACTAAATAGACTTTAAAGCACCTATTCAATAGACTTTAATGTACCTACTCATCTTTCTAACAGACAGTAACAAACTTATTTATTTTTTATATTATTCCAATTAAAAAATTCTTCAACACCAACAAGTTTGATTTTGTTTATAGAGAAGGAAAAACACAGAGGAGATCCTAGAATTATGTAAGAACTAGCAAAACCGCACCTTTGATATTGACTTGTGTTCTGGCTTTTAGAAATCCTTCTTAACTCTTGTGGAAAACCTCTAATATAGAGGAACAAAAAATATCGATTTCCAGATCTTGTATTGACAGATATGCAGATTTTAAAAAGTAAAATAAAAACCAAGGGATTGTGTCAACTAATTTTCCCTTCATAATTCAAGCAGATTTTGTGTTGGCTTCATCAAGGGAGACAATACTCATGGATGATAAGTGGAACCAAGGGATACTAGAGTGCGTTCCATTAGCTTTTATGGATGCATTCAAAACACTTGTCACAGAAAACAATATCACTAATAAGGAAATCTCTCTCTCTCACACACACAGTCACACACACAATGATATTAATTTTCTTCTTTGAATCACTGGAATTGTATAGTACTGGAAAATACTCATCACCCAGTACCATCGTTAAAATTTTTAGAACCAAGGCAACAAGAGCATATCAGTTTGAACAAAAAAAAAATACCAAATAGTTGATGAGAATACAAAAATCTCATCGGTCCTTCAAAACAAAAAATACCTGTGCAAGATTCGATGATAGTGGCAGAAAACAACACTCTTGCAAAGCTGGTATATCAACCTCTGCAAACAAATCCACAAAATCAAAGAAAAATTCAAAGAAGCCTTAAAGTTACTCGATAGAACAATTTAAATTGATAAAAAAAAAGACCCAGATGAAATTTCAAAGTTAAAGGGCAAACACCCCATGATAACATATGAAACAAGCAGACAAATCCTAAGAAAAACATATGAAGCCATTGAGGAGAAAAAAAAACTTGTGAACAGAAGCAGTACCTTTGTAAAGAAGAAGAAGAAGAACTAGTTGAAGCAAGAAGAAGTCAGAAGAGAAGAAGAGAGTCGAACAAACTTTGTGAAGTAGAAGAACTAAGAGAAGAAGAAGAAAAAAAAAATGGCTGGTGGAGAAGAAGATCGACACAAAGAGAAATTAGGTTTATGGAGAAGAAGATCGACACAAAGAAAAATGGCTGGCAGAATATTTTTTAATGTGATTTAATATAATTAACCAGCCCGCGGTTGACCCTTCTTGTAACCCCAAAAAAATGAGGGCCAAAAAAAATGGGCTGAGAAATAAACCTACTATATGAGGGCTAAAAATTGGGAGGGCTGAAAATGAGGGCTCAAGGGGTGGCCCATGGGGTTAGGGTCTTTTTGACAGCTCTATTCATTGCTACTTTCCGACATAAGAATTAGCAATGAAGCCACTCAGCAATGGTGTCAAGCTTGAAGTTCCACTAAAGTTGTGAGTGTCTTCACCACTTTTGTTTGTGGAAGATGAAGCTCTTTCATCAAGTAACTTAACATGTTGACATTTAAACCAGTGACAGCTAACATTTTTGCAAACTTCATTACTTCATCAAGTAATCTTAATGTAAAGCTAGAGAAGGTAAATAGAAAACGTGTCGCGGGATTAAAAAAAAAAAGAAAGTAAAATATATAATTATGAGAAAAGTGTTTATCCCTTTAAATGACACAACTTATATCCTTTCACTCTCACACAGAGGTGGGACCCACACCTTTATTTTTTTGTCAACTCTCTCTCCTCCTTCATCTGTTCCTTCATGACTGAAAGGTCATGGGTTCGAATCCAGGAAACAGCCTCTTTGCAATTATGCAAGGTAAAGCTGCGTACAAAGATTTCTTCCGCCCCACACTCACTAGTCGGGTTTAACGCGGAGTGTTTTTTTTTTTTCTCCTCCTTTATCTATCTCTTTCTCTATCTTAAAATGACACAATTTTATATCCTTTAAAATGACACACACTTTACCCTATAATTATATATGAATAACATGAGAGAGAGATGGTTTTAAATTACATACCCCAATTGCAGTTGCAGCCTGCAATAGGACCTTCGGATTAACTTTTACAGTTTACTCTTACAGGAAGGGCGGGCAATGGGTTCTTTGGGCTGTGCACTTTAAAACAGGATGAACACAGTCCAGGCATTCATTAGCAAGGTATAGAGAATTTAATAAATCAGAATTTACTAAGAGCCACAAATTCAAACCTTCAAAGCTAAAGATAGAAACTACGGGATAGCAAATCAATAATTTCATTGTATACATTGAATATTATCTCCAAGAAACTTGAATAAACAAATGAAATTAATACCGTAAAGAGTGATGCAAGCCAATCTTTTTTCAAGTCTTTGGACCGGTCACCTTTAAATTCACCAAATCTTCTGACAATTCATCTTCGTTGAACTCAGAACCATCAGTTTCTGATGAAATACATCCATGCCCAGAACACAAAAATCTCCATTTCTAGAATGGAGAAATCATTCAGGCAAGAATAATAACAATAAAGAAAACTATGTAAACCCTGCAAACCAACTTCATACACCAGCTGCCCATTTCACAAATCAATACAACCATTAAAGAAATCTCTTAATAACAATTAAAAAAAACTCACAATCCAATTAAGTAATGAGATAAAATTTTAATCTAATTAAATTCAACAAAAACAATACTTTAGTTTACAAATTTTGTCAAAAAGCAAAATTGAACAAATCGGCAGGCAAGAGCTTACGTTTGTGCGAAAGGTGAATGGTTGGAATGGAATGCGTAAAGAGATTGGATTGAAAAGGGAAACCCTAGAGTTGTGGGGAAGAGAGAGAAAGGGAAGGGAAGGGAAGAAATGGTGTTGGACATGACATAGCTGCAATACCAACATCAACACGGGATTATATTAGGTGGAATCCGGTGATTGATGAATAGGGTTCCATTCATTACGCAAAACAGATACACACAACAATCACAATGACCACAGCATGCTATGTTATTTTCCACCAAAGAAACCAAAACAAGGCACTGAAGGCAGACACAGTCGACGCAAGTGGGGTGATAGGTGCTGCTAATCTTTTCATATTACTGCAAATTGCTCTCCTCACGTCGCTCTCATTTCGATTTCCGCGCCATTTTTTTTTTTTTTAACAAAGCGAGTCTTACCATCTTTCTCTGTCAGCTGCAAAATCTAAACTTGAAGTTAAAACCCATCACATTAATGCCTAAACCGTCCATCAACCTCGCCTTATTAATAATTTCCTAACGAAGGATATTCTAACTATCAAAATTTCCTACTACTAACTTATTACCTATCTAATCATCATTGAACTGAAAAGAGATAATGCTAAAAAGTTTTTAAAATAAGAGAAAAGGTTGATCCAATGGTGATTAGATAGGTAATGAGATGGTAGTAGAAGATTTTAGTAGTAAGAATATCCCTCCTTATAATTTATTGCTTCACCATATAATTATACTATTGATTCTCCTCTTTTCGTATATCTTCAAGGGAAAAGTATTTATCCTTTTAAACAACACAACTTATATCTTTTTACTCTTATAAAGAGGTGGGACCCACACTTTTAATTTTTTTTGTCAACTCTCTCCTCCTTTATCTATATCTTTCTCTCTCTTAAAATGATATAACTTTACATCCTTTAAAATGACACACATTTTATCCATCTTTAAATTATAAAAATGATATTATATAGAGAGTGTTCATCAACCAATCCAAACCGCGCGGTGAACAAACCGGAAAATTGAAAACTAAATCAATCAAAAAATCAAAAAAAAAAAAAACCCACAAAATCTAATTGGATCGGATCGATTTTTGGACGAGTTGATGAAAATCGATCTCATCCAAACCTATCCAATTATTCCCCACTATTACCATGTAATTACTTAGGCCTTTCTCCAATCATAGCCCAAAAACCATATAGATAAATTCTAAATCTAAGGCCCATTAACCCATCTTGTTGGAGAAAGTGAGTTGTGCTTGATCTACGTTACACTTTTTTTTGATAAGATAAGTAATATATTTTTATTACATAGGTTTTTGTTGTACAACAACTCTTCTATAGGATGAAAATTTGGGATACTTCTTATCTCACGCAACCGTATTATAAATTTTTTGTTGAAGGTAAAAGATGATAATTTAACTTTTTATTGTACAATACTTATAGGTTACATAACAATCATCACACAAACTTTACAGAGCCAATACATATAAAAGATATGTTATTTGCCAAATAAAAATCATACAAATTTTAGGCTTTTCAAAAAATCGAAAACCGATATCATCCAAACCGAATAAAATTGGATTGGATCGAATCAGATTTGAAAAAAATTCAAACTGAATGGTTGATTACATGATTAAACCGAAGGGATTGGATCGAGTGATTTTTACTTCCTAAACTGATCCAATCAAGACCGCGAACACCCCTAATTATCCCTATTTTTTAATAAAAAAATATTTTTGCAGTTACCGCAGATAATTTATTTGCATTTACTTCCAAAGTTACGTCGTTTTGGGATTGAAATATTAAAAAATTATAATTATAAAGACATAATAACCCTGAAATAAATTAAAATTACAAAAACACCATAATTTTCCTCCAAAATGACGTCGTATTGGGCTTACTCAAATAACTTATCTGCCGTAACTATAAAAAAAGCAAACCCTCTTGTAATATTTATTCTAGCTATTCATTTTCAATATTATTATATCAGAATTTTAATTAACTTTCATTTTTTTTTGTCTTCTACTGAGATCCTTGTGTTACGGCGGAGATATAGCTATCATTAACTTATATTGTTTTTTATTTTTTAAAATTATACTCTTGAGATCCTAAGGTGGTTGTAGGAAATAAATTTTACCTTCTAAACACACATAAAAGTGTGTGGGACTTCAATAACACAATGTGAAAAGAAGAGAGAGAAAAAGAAATTATGAGTCTCACACTTTTATTTATGAATATTATATAAAATTATCTAATATAATACGGGAATTATTAATCTCTGAAATAAGATATATTACAATTAGATCATTTTAATGTAAATAAATGTTTTGATGGTGATGAGAAATTATGAATTGTCTTTAATTACTTTTAAACATCACTTAACAATTTTAAGATCTTCCAAGTCGATTAAGCTCTACAATTGATTTGGTAGTTAATGTTAATAAGGTTTATGTTTGATGACATAATTTTATCTCTTTTTCAATGAAATTACATCATTTTAATGTATATTTGTTAGTTTTTAATTAGGAGAGAGAGAAAATATAAAAACTAACAAATAAATACTAAAATAACATAATTTCATTCAAAATGACATAAAATTATGTTATTTAAAATGATAAATACCTTAAACATATATTTTTAACATAACACACAATTTTATATGTATTTGATATTAAATGAAATGCTTATAATAAAAAAGATGTTCTAAAATTGAGATAAATACACTATAAAATAATAATAAATTAAACAATGAATGCAATGGTAAGAAAGTGCGGTAGGAAGAATGGGCAAGCGACGAAGACTTCTGAAATTGAGCATCGATCTATTTCAGCTTGAAATTTGTTTGGTTACAATGTCCCGACTAAGTTTCGGCTCTCGTACGGATACATCAAATGGGGCCAAAAGTTTTGAGTTGGACAATTAGGTATTATTTTATGGGTTTTATTAATGTTATGTTACATGATTTAAGCGTTGTTTCCAATACCCACAATAAAATGGAGAGAGAAACTAGAATGATGAAAGAGAAAGAAAAACATGTGGACCCCACATCTTTAATGTGTGTAGGAAAGTGATGTTATATCATGTTACATGATAAACATAAAACCTTTATTTTATTTAATACTTTTTAACTATATTATTTTTATGACTTTAATATTTCTAGCATAAAGTGTGTGAGTTTTTTTTCTTCTCTTTACACAGGCTCCATATATTTTTACACGTGTCTAAAAATCATTTTATTTCTTACATAAGAAACATTAAACTCTTTTTATATAAAAAAATATTTATCATTTTAAAATATATAATATTATGTCATTTTAAGCGAAACCACTATATTTTGGTATTTTTTAACTTCATTTTTTCCACAATATTGTCTCATTTTCTTTCCTCCCAATTTTGTGAAAGAGAAAAATATAAAAGTTTATCAAATATGTATCAAAATACGGCCATTTTACTTAAATGTCACAAGTTGTGTTTTTTTAAAATTACAAACAGTTTTTTATGTATACAAAAATGAATAATTAAGTACTACTAAAATAAAATACTATTCTAGGGAAATAACTATCAATAATCCATTTAAATATTTAACGTAAAAAACGCTATTTAGCCATATTTTATTCATTAAAATATTTGAAAGAATAAGTTAATCCATTTATAGTCCTTTTTGATAAATGGGTGATTATCAATTTATTATTCATTTTATCTTATACAGTATTCTTCATTGAATCTGTCTAAATTCAAATCAAATTTCGACTAGGGTAGTCAAAAAAAAAAAAAAAAAACAACCCGTCGGGTTGGCTCGTAACTCGTCAAAAAATGTGTCGGGTTGAGTTGGCAAAAATGAGCTACCAACCCGAGTCAACCCGATCCGAGCCAACTCGTGAAAAAATGAGCCAACCCGCGGGTCAAATGAGCCAGCTCGTGGGTTGAGTTTTTTTTTTAACAAAAAAATACAAACTATAATATACAAAAATGGACAAAAGTCACACATGTTGTCATCGTTTTTTCTTCATTCTCAAAACCTAAGTCCCTAATCTTCTCACATCCTTGCCGTTTTTATATTATTAGGCTGTGCTGGCTCTGTTTAGTTCAAATATCTTTCCCACTTAGTAGAAAATGGTTCTGATTGTTTCTTGATGTTGATGCAAATTTGTAAGAAAATTCGAAACTAAAATATTTTGCTTTTATTTCTTATTTTGTAACCCTTTGTTGTTTAAGTTGATAGAAGCCACATAGCTAGTGCATTAATATTACATATTACAGGGTCATATAAATAGGCTGAAAACGAGCAATTTTTGAGCCAACCCGCGAGCCAAATTCTCGAGTCAACTCACGAGCTAGTTTTTCAAGTCAACTCTAAGTTATATTTTTGAGCCAACCCTAACCCGACTCGGGTCGGGTTGGGTTGGATTTTCTGGTTCGTTTTTTTTTTTGTTGAGCCAACCCTAATTTGGCTCTTTTTTTTTCGAGTTGAACGCGGGATGACTCGTTTTGCCAACCCTAATTTCAACTAAATTTTCTGGTTGTATATCACTATTTCTTTAATGGGATAGGATATTATGACACCCAAGTTATATTACACCCATGTGACACCGAGTCAATCTCACCGTTAGATCGCTTATGTTGATCCAACGGTTATATTTATTTTCTACTTTTGTATGGTCATGATTTCCCAAATTTAATATTTTATATTTATTTCTACCTTTATATGGTTATGATTTCCATATTTAATGCTTTCACTTTAAATTTGGGAAATCATGACCATACAAAGATGAATATAAATATAACCGTTGGATCAACATAAGCGATCTAACGGTGAGATTGACTGGGTGTCACATGGGTGTAACATAACTTGGGTGTCACAATATCCTATCCCTTCTTTAACATTATTGTCACAATTGAGCCATAGCTAGCTAGATGCTCCAAAGTCACCATAATGTGGCAAGCACCACCCCCTTTTTCAAAGTGTGATTTGTGGACAAAACATTCATCCTCATCTTTGATGCAAATTATTATTAGTTGCAACAACTACGTGTCAATATTGTCAAGCCTTAGCTCTTTCGGCCACTCACAGACCTGAAGTCACATATGAAAACCACAAAAAAGAAATGAAGCCATGCCTCCATGTATAATAATCATATCCTCATAGCCGACCGACCACACATGAAGCAAGCTTTTTCAAAGTTGTAGTTCACCAACCACTAACCACGTGTTCAATTTATGTGTGTTCTCTTCTCAAAATAGAACACTACACTCTCCTTATGTTGTCACCATATAATAATTATAACACTATGCCAAACCATTATGTAAGTTTCGTTTTTTCAGTAATATATAGTCAATACTCAATACGATCCATGCAAGTGTAGCTTGTCATGGCAAGTGTTTCATCTCCCTTTACTTGTTTTTGGGTCACTCTTACTATGGTCCTGGGTTGTTTCAGTATCTGCATTTCGAGCCAGATTGATTTGGGCTCGAGATTATTGGCTAGCAAGGACCAAACATGGGTTTCAGATAATGGAACATTTGCTTTGGGGTTCACTCCAGCAGAGTCTGATAATCGATTATTTAATCTGGGAATTTGGTTTGCTGAGCTTCCTGGAGATCGAACCTTAGTTTGGTCACCCAATAGGTAGTGCTGTGATTAATATCGTTAGTTTTTTTTTGTACCATCATCCATTTTTTAAATGAACTAATTATTATATGTATGCAATAAATCTTTGTGAAAAGACTAAATTTTGCATGTGAAAATGTTTGGAAAATGTGCATTAAAAGAAAATTTGTGTAAAATGAGTAAAGGGCCGACCCAGTTCATATACTCATTTCGTGAGTGTCTAGGGAAGAAATACTCGCAGCCTTTCGCAATAAATCTTTGCAGAGAGACTAAATTTTGCATGTGACAAACCACGGAAAATGTGCATTCGCTGAGCCAAGAAACTTTCTGTAAAATGAGTAAATCAAGATATATTTATATTTGATTTAATTTTACTTAATTTGATGAACATTATAAATTTTTATAGTTTGTTATGATTTAGTTAAGGACAAGTAGTTGTACCCAGTTATATTAAATAGTTTCATGGTGGTTAAAGAGAATGTCAATGAAGTGCAGATTAGATGGTTAGTTACTGGTTTCTGACTTAAACAAAGACAAAGTCATAAATCATATCTCCATCTAGTATATAGTCTTTACAAAAGATTTTGCAGGTTCTCTCTCTATACCATGTTGCCAACATATTTCATTTTCTTTCTCAATCCAAATAGAGACTCCCCAGTATCTCAAGATGCAATCTTGGAGCTTGACACCACTGGCAACCTCGTTCTCATGGATGGAGACACCACCATATGGGCCTCAAACACCTCTGGTGTTGGTGTAGAAGCAGCAGTCATGGCAGAATCTGGAAACTTCATCATCCACAACACCAACAACCACCCTGTGTGGCAGAGTTTTTCTGAACCTTTTGACACACTCCTCCCAAACCAGCCTCTTACAGTTTCTTTAGAGTTAACATCATCAAAGTCTTCCTCTCATGGTGGCTACTATGCTCTCAAAATGCTTCAACAGCCTACTTCCTTAAGCCTTGCACTGACTTACAATCTTCCAGAAACTTACCCGGCTTTAGATGAATCATATACCAACTATTCTTATTGGCAAGGCCCTGATATATCCAATGTCACAGGAGAAGTTATAGCAGTTTTAGATCAAGCTGGAAGCTTTGGAATTGTATATGGAGAATCATCTGAAGGAGCAGTTTATGTGTATAAGAATGATGATGATGATGCAGGCTTGTCTTCTGCAGTTCACCAATCTACACCATTAACTGTTCTTCGGAGACTGACACTGGAAAAGAATGGAAATTTGCGTTTGTACCGTTGGGATGATGATGTAAACGGGTCAAGACAGTGGGTGCCAGAGTGGGCTGCAGTTTCAAATCCTTGTGATGTTGCTGGAATTTGTGGCAATGGGGTTTGTAACTTGGATAGAAGTAAGACAAAAGCCTCTTGCACTTGCTTGCCAGGGACTTCTAAAGTTGGCAGGGATGGCCAATGCTTTGAGAATTCATCTCTTGTTGGAAAATGCAATGCTAAGCATGAAAACCAGACATCCCAGTTTAGGATTTCAGTGGTGCAGCAAACCAATTATTATTTTTCTGAATTTTCAGTAATAGCTAACTATAGTGATGTTGCCAGTGTATCAAAATGTGGGGATGCTTGCTTATCAGATTGTGATTGTGTTGCTTCTGTTTATGGGCTAAATGAGGAGAGACCATACTGCTGGGTGTTGAGGAGCTTAAATTTTGGTG
Organism: Gastrolobium villosum; assembly: GCA_032173675.1. NCBI lineage: Eukaryota > Viridiplantae > Streptophyta > Magnoliopsida > Fabales > Fabaceae > Gastrolobium > Gastrolobium villosum. The sequence continues at coordinate 60,916 of JAVKPL010015695.1, forward strand.
GTTTTGAGGATACCAGCTCCACTTTGTTTGTGAAGGAAAGAGTAAATAATGGCTCATGGACACCAGAAGGCCAAGTAGGAGGGTCTAATAGCTCTTCTGATGGATTGGGGAGTGCTAAGGAGAAAGCTGTGATTATTCCCATTGTTCTAAGCATGACAGTTCTCATTGCTTTGCTATGTTTATTACTATATTACAGTGTTCACAGAAAAAGAACTTTGAGAAGAGAGATGGAAAGTTCCTTGATATTATCAGGTGCTCCAATGAATTTCACCTACCGTGATTTGCAAATCAGGACATGCAACTTTTCACAGCTTCTAGGAACTGGTAAGTGTATTCTATATTAAATTTTATAGTAAAGGATAAGTTATAGGCAGAGGATTTGATTTGGTTTAGTGTATGTTGTTGCTAACTGTTCATATTTTGCAGGTGGATTTGGGAGTGTGTACAAAGGAAGCCTGGGAGATGGTACCTTAGTTGCAGTGAAGAAACTTGAAAGGGTTTTGCCCCATGGAGAGAAAGAATTTATCACTGAAGTAAACACCATTGGCTCAATGCATCATATGAATTTGGTTCGCCTATGCGGCTATTGTTCAGAGGGATCACACCGGTATGAACTGTTTCTTGACCAAAAATTTATGAATTGGGGACTGTAACTAGGCACTAGTATTTTTTGTCATCAAGTGGATATTGCTTGAAGTTACATTTAGCTCAATACAAGACCTCAATTTTTAATGGTTAAAGAAATCCTATGTGGCATACACTTTGGCTTAAGCAAATGTTTGTTTTGGCAGGCTTCTGGTTTATGAGTTCATGAAGAATGGGTCCTTGGATAAATGGATCTTCACTTCATATCAAGGGCGAGATAGAGTTCTAGATTGGCCAACTCGTTTTAATATAGCCATAACTACTGCTCAAGGGATTGCATACTTTCATGAGCAGTGCAGAAATCGGATAATACATTGTGACATTAAACCAGAAAATATATTGTTAGATGAAAACTTTTGTCCTAAAGTATCTGATTTTGGACTGGCCAAATTGATGGCAAGGGAGCACTCTCATGTGGTAACAATGGTCAGAGGCACTAGAGGTTATTTGGCACCAGAATGGGTTAGTAATCGTCCTATAACTGTTAAAGCTGATGTTTACAGCTATGGGATGCTTCTTTTAGAGATCATTGGTGGCAGGAGAAATCTTGACATGTCCTTTGATGCAGAGGACTTCTTCTATCCTGGTTGGGCTTACAAGGTATATTTCATATATTAGTTTTATTCATTTTTCTGCCTTTTTATATATTTTTCCTTTAGTATTTGCTTGTTTTTAACTTTAAAAAAATTACATTCTATTCAATATAGAGAAGCAGCTCCAAAAATATAATAAAGTAGAAGAACACCTTAGAAGTTATTTCTTCACTCCTCCAGGGTACATTTGATATATGAACTTGAGATATCTTACTTTTTGATAAGTACTGATCATAAAATGTTTGGTAATTATAGGAGTTGACAAATGGATCAACAATCAAAGTGGCAGATAGAAGATTAAATGGGGCAGTTGATGAAGAAGAGCTAATGAGAGCTCTCAAAATTGCCTTTTGGTGCATCCAAGATGAGGTATTCGTTCGACCAACAATGGGGGAAGTAGTGAGGATGCTAGAAGGTTCAATGGACATTAATATGCCACCAATGCCGCAAACAGTAATCGAGTTAATTGAGGAAGGCCTAGACCATGTATACAAAGCTATGAAAAGAGAGTATAACCAGTTCAGCTCATTCACCATTAACAGTCATCTTACATCTCATGCCACATGTAGCAATTCCACAATGTCACCAAGATAGCGTGTAAATTGTAACACAGTAAAATTTTGGTCTGACCTTGTCATGTAGTTGTTTGCTGCCACCAGAAGCTTAAGAATTGGTCCTTTTATGTCATCCAGAAATCATATATATTAAGAAAAATAAAATAACAAAAAATCAAGGAAGGTTCAGAAGACTTCATATTAGAACTGGCTTGACAATAATGTATTTTTTTTTACTCAGACAAACAATACACTTGCAGTTGTAGTGAGGATTACATTTATTGAAATTACCAAAGAACATAAAGATCAGCCATTATGGAAGTAAACCCGAGATTAGGAGAATTAATGCAAAATTTTGAATGGTTGTTATTTGGTATACATGAAGCCATTATGGTCATGTCCTGTGGTGTTTGGACCTCGTCTTCAATACATCAATAAAAAAACTATTAAACGTAGCTCAACTTTGTTGACTTATTTTGCTGAAATCATTATTGGACACAAATCACATTATTAAAAAATTCTCTTGCAATTTTCAATTAGATAGACAAACATGGAGACATAATTTAAAAATACTTTTCTTAACAGAAGACATTAGCAACAATGATACTCATACACTTCATGTAATGACTCACGCAATTATTGGAAACTGGCTAAGTATACAAACGAGCAAGCTAAAATTATTAATCTGTGTAATTGTGCTCATAAAGTATTCAACGATCAAACATAGTTCTTTATGGAGGAGCTGTAGTTAGTGAGATTATCATAGTACTTCGACCAAAGCATAACTCCTCCATATTTAGTTGAATTCTTAATGGCTGGAAGAACTTCTGAAATCAGGTCAGAGGGAGGAATGAAGCCACCTATAGAAGCATTAGGTGCAGCTGGTAGGCCTAAGAAAATATTAGCTGCAGGAATGCTTGAAGTCCATACTTCCCAAGAATTTTGAAGATTAGTTGCATTTCCCTTAGTGTATTGACAGGGTGGATTATTGTAGAACTGAACCCAAACATAGTCAAATAGGCCTGTATTGAGAGCAGTTCCAAGGCTAGCATCAGGAAAAACACATTGTGGAGCAGCAGTTAAGTACACTTTCTTGCTTTGGTTGCTGTAGCTTGAGAGGTTCCTTGCAAGCTCATCCCAGTACTGAACTTGTCCACCTTCAATTACAAAATCAATTCCATCCAAGACAGCATCCCCAAGTGGTCTCGAAGAGGATTGTCCACCCAAGAAGTTGTTCCACAAGTACATTGCAAGTTGCCTAGCATCCTGAGCTGAAGTAAGAGTATAATTTTTAAAAGTTTCTCCTCCAATGGAGAGCATTACCTTGATGTTCTTGGCTTGGCATGACTTAATATCAGAACTCAAATTCGCACATCCATTGTTTAAAGGGACACAATGGCCTGCGAGGTTCAAAACAGGAGTTGTATCATTCCCAAATGCGGCTAGGAAAGCTATGTTCACAAAAGCATAGTACCCAGAAGAACAAGTTTCTTCCAAGGTTCCCTCATTTCCATTTTGACCCCAGTAGATAGCAATCCCACTAGCCTCCTTTGGTGCCAAGAACCAACCTTTGGTGTGGCATTTTCGTGTCCTTGGGTGTGCTGGACTTGTGTGCAGTGTTAAGAGCTCCAAAGTCACCTTGAACTACTGACCAAGCTTTGGGGTAAGTCACCTTAACTTGATCATGTGTTTTTATGGCTTAAAGGTGGTATCTTGGTATGTTAATGGGTTTAACATGTAACCAACACATAAATGAACCTAAAATGGATTAAAGATGCATGCTTTAACGTGTACATGTGTTAAAAGTTGGATCTTTGGGATGGATATTCACGAAATGCAGAAACTGCATTCTGTCGTGAGATATCCGGATATCTGTCGAACAGATATCCGGATATCAGTATCCGGATATCAGTATCCGGATATGGTATCCGGATATTGATATCCGGATATGGGATCTGGGTATCCGGATATGACATATCCGGATATGTCCAGTGTGATATCCGGATATGGCATATCCGGATATGCCCCTTCTGATATCCGGATATCCTGGGTTCTGCGCAGACAGTAGCCTTTCTGTATGAACAGTAAGCTATGGGGTGTGTGTGGACCCTAGTTTAAGGAAGTTGAACTTCGGTAATAAGGGAACTAAGTCAGAATCACATGATTAAGGACTTATGGCTTTGTTGGAAGCCTTAAGACGTTAAACGTAAAGGAAAGGCGTAGTCTTTAAGTTGTATGCATGTTGTGCATTAATATTGACTTGATATATGGTCCATATCAGATTGTGATACTGCTGTTTGAGGACTAGTGAGTGGTTGGACTCTTGGCTTGGATAGCTAGCTTGCAAGGTAAGCTTTCGTGTCCTCGGTTTAGCCATTTTGATGTTCCACCATGTCCCATGGGGATGGGTTTATGCATGCTGTGTTACATGCTTTGATTATTTTGAAATGCTGTTGAGCTGTTTATATGTAATGAGCTATTAAGATATGCATGTGATGTCCACCTATACGGTAAGCCTGAGTATGTAGTACATACAAGATGGTGAGGCTGTGGTGAGGTACAGGTAGCGTCCTGGTACTCATGTAGGCATAGACGTATTCCTACATTTCTCTGGCCAGTAGATTTGAAAGCACACATGACATGATTAATTGCTGCATCGCATGATTTTAGAACTTATACTGTAATACTGTTTTTAGAACTTATATTACACATGTAAGTGAGCTTGGGGTGGAGACTCCTTGAGGACCCCTTGTCTTACTGAGATTTCTTGTTAGAGATCTCACCCCACGTTTGGGGACGCTTATTTCAGGATCAGGTAATGTTGAGGGCTCTGGTGGCAGGAGGCCCGAGCTGAGTTGATAGTATGATATGCTGTTCTGCTGGATTGACTGCTGTTATGTTATGTTTCCGTTTAATTATGTTAATTATGTTGAGACTGCTTTTGGGGCATTGTTGCCTTATTTGGTGAGCATGGGGTTTGTCCATGCCACATGATTGTGTTATTGTCTTTCTAATTATGATGTAATTAAAGTATCAGGATTTTGACCCAGGCTATGTGTTGTAGTCCTGTGGTTTTAGATACTCACGTATTATTTATATATGAGGTATTTCAGTTAGTTGTCTTGCAATTTACATACAGGCAGTATTTTTATGAAAATGATTAAGTAATCAAGTTGGTTAAGTTAATGACGTCATAATTGAATTAAAGAAAAAGTTATTCCGCATTTTAATTAAGCGTGGCTTAATACGATAGTGTGTTAACAGACCGGGTTAACACGGGCTGTTACATTTTATGGTATCAGAGCACTTTCTAGGGAAAAGCCTGTATGTATTGCAATAACTTAGGATGTGTCGTTGCGTGTCTACTTTGTGTCCTCTCTAACTGGTGTGTGTTACGATGATGCATATGTGACCACATGGCGTGGGCCTGATCAACTCATTCTTTGTGTAACTTGTGCAGAGTCATGGTGCCACCGAGGAGGAACACGAGTACGAGCGAGGATCAGACGGATCCTGTCCTGGCTGCATTGGCTGAGATGCAGGCGGCCCGACTAGCCGACCAGGAAGCCACGAGGCTGGCAAACCGGGCAATGCTGGACGCAATTAGAGATGCGAACCGGCAAACCACGGCAGAGGTTCTGGAGGAGAACCGCATGGCCAACATGACGATGATGAGGGTCATGTTGGAGGAGTTGAGGGCTGGTCCTGCTGCGGGCCAGGGTCCTCCACCACCTCCACCGCCGCCACCGCCTCCACCTCCGCCTAGTCAACAGGAGGACTCCCAGAGCCAGATGGGTGAGGGTAGTCACTTGACGGGGGCTATGCAGACTATCCCCGTTCTTGCTGAGGATCGTGACGAGATCGATCGCCGGCTGAATGCTTTCCGCAAGCATAAGCCACCTTCATTCGACGGATCGTATGATCCCATTGCTGCTGCTAGATGGCTTCAGGCGCTAGACAAGATTTTCCGGATCATGCAGTGCACCGATCCGCAGAAGCTGTTGTTCGCCACTTATATGCTGGAGGGCGAGGCCCATGAGTGGTGGACCAACCTTTCTCAGGTCTACGAGATGCAGGGTCATGTGATGACGTGGCCATTCTTCGAGGAGAGCTTCTTGGGTCAGTACTTCCCCTATGACTCACAGGAGAGGAAGCAGGGAGAGTTCGACCGGTTGGTTCAGGGCTCGTTGTCTGTCGACGAGTACCTGGCCAAGTTTAATGAGCTGGTGAAGTTTTCACACTTCAGGATGGCGAGGCCTACTCCTACATTCTTGGCTGCTAAGTTCCGCAGGGGACTTAATGAGGATATTGCTGGTTACTTAGCTGGGTCTGCATCCAGAGATTTTGGGACACTGGTCCAGCAGTGTCGTGATATTGAGGACTTCTACAGCACGAGTAAGGCCAAGAGGGCCAAGATGGAGGTACCACAGAGTACCGGCGGTTCCACTCCCTGGAAAAGTAAAAATTTTGCGAACAAGGGCAAGGGCAAGCAGATGGCGGCTAAGCAAGCGCCGAATCAGTTCAGAAAGACTGCCGCTCCGGGGAACACAGCTAGACCTCCTGCTCCCAGATGTTCGGGATGCGGGAAGTCACATTTTGGGCCGTGCTCTACCGGACAGTTGATATGCTTCCAGTGTGGCAAGGAGGGCCACTATTCCAGAGATTGCCCGACGGCGAGAGTTGCTGCAGTGCAGGCGGTGCCTTTGCAGATGGTTCCTACTGGGGCACCAGCAGTGCCACCTACTACGGGGCGTGTGTATACGTTGGACCGTCAGCAGTCGGACAGAGCTCCGAACCTGGTCAGAGGTACTGTTACCATTGGTGGATCAACTGTTGATGTGTTATTTGATTCCGGGGCAACGCACTCTTTTGTTGCTACCCCTATTGCTGTGGGGCTTGAGTTGCCCAGTGATGTGCTTTCTCCACCGATGCGGGTGACCACCGCCACCGGAGAAAAATGTTTGACCTCCACTGTTCACCGCGATGTAGCGTTTCAGTGGGATGGCCGTGACTTCTCGGTAGATCTGATAGGATTACCGATGGCCAACCTTCAGATTATTTTGGGCATGGATTGGTTGTCCAGAAACTGTGCAATGATTGACTGTTGTGCCAAGAAAGTGGTGATGTCTCCGGGTGGGTCCACAGCCAGTTCCTCACCGTTCATTTCAGTCCTGCAGGCGAGGAGGGCCTTGAGAGCAGGGGCATTTGGCTATGTCATGTTGGGGGGTTTGGTGAGTGGGACACAGGAGGATCTCACTGGCATTCCTGTGGTGAGGGAATTCCTCGAGGTGTTTCCTGAGGAGATTCCTGAGTTTCCTCCACAGAGGGAGATAGAGTTCTCCATCGATTTATTGCCTGGTGTGGGGCCTATCTCGTTGGCTCCATACCGGATGTCGCCACCGGAGTTGGCGGAGCTGAAGAAGCATATTGAGGAGCTTTCAGCAAAAGATTTTATTCGGCCGAGTGTATCTCCCTGGGGAGCACCGGTCATTTTCGTGAAAAAGAAAGATGGGACCATGCGGTTGTGCACCGACTACAGACAGTTGAACAAGGTGACAATCAAGAACAAGTATCCTCTTCCACGCATTGATGATTTGCTGGATCAGCTTAGGGGTGCTTGTGTGTATTCCAAGATTGATCTCCGGTCCGGTTATCATCAGATACGGGTAAAGCCGGAGGATGTCCCAAAGACAGCATTTCGCTCGAGGTACGGGCACTACGAGTACTTGGTGATCCCGTTTGGACTCACCAATGCACCCGCAGTGTTCATGGACTACATGAACAGAATCTTCCAGCCGTACCTGGATCAGTTTGTGATTGTCTTCATTGACGACATCTTGATCTACTCCAAGACGGAGGAGGAGCATACCGAGCACTTGAAGATTGTGTTGCAAGTGCTAAAAGAGAAGAAGCTCTATGCGAAGCCGTCAAAATGCGAGTTTTGGCTCAAGGCGGTGAAATTTCTGGGTCATGTAATTTCTGCTAATGGAGTTGCAGTTGATCCTAACAAGATTGAGGCCGTGATGGATTGGGAGAGGCCCAAGACGGTTACAGAAGTAAGAAGCTTCCTGGGTTTGGCAGGTTACTATCGGAGGTTCATAGAGGGATTCTCCAAGATGGTGCTACCGATGACTCGCCTTACCCGAAAGGAGACTCCATTCGTGTGGACACATGAGTGTGAGGAGTGTTTCCAGGAGTTGAAGGAGAGACTGACTACTGCTCCTGTGTTAGTCCTTCCTGATCCTGCGGAGCAATTCGAGTTGTACTGCGATGCCTCTGGTAAAGGACTTGGCTGTGTGCTGATGCAGAAAGGGAAAGCGGTTGCTTACGCTTCAAGACAGTTGAAACCTCATGAGGAGAACTACCCGACTCACGACTTGGAGTTGGCAGCCATTGTTTTTGCTTTCAAGATTTGGAGGCATTACCTGTTTGGCATGAAGTTTGCTGTATTCAGTGATCACAAGAGCCTGAAGTATCTGTTTGACCAGAAGGAGTTGAACATGAGACAGCGAAGATGGATGGAGTTCTTGAAGGACTACGACTTTGAGTTGAGGTATCACCCTGGCAAGGCCAATGTGGTAGCCGATGCTTTGAGTCGGAAATCCGTGAGCTTATCCAGTTTAATGATGAACGACTACGAGATGATCGAGAAGTTCAGAGACTTGAGAGTGAACTCCTTGTTTGGGGGTGCACTGCTTGAGATGGAGACAGCAGAAGTGATTAATGAACTGATGGAAAAGATCAAAGAGGCGCAAGTACAAAGAGAGTGCCTCGATTATGTGAAAAACCAGGACGGTGTGTCTTGGAATGATGATGGTTTATTGCTGTTCCAGAAGAGGATTGTTATTCCTCGAGGGCCATTGACTGAGGAGGTTATGGCAGAGGCTCATAAGGGCCGGTTCACTATCCACCCTGGTGCTACAAAAATGTACCAGGACTTAAAGAGAAATTTTTGGTGGCCGGGCATGAAGAAGGACATAGCGGTCTACGTGTCCAAGTGTCTGATTTGTCAGAAGGTGAAGATCGAGCACCAGAAACCGTCTGGTAAACTTCAACCTCTGGAGATTCCACAGTGGAAGTGGGAGAGTATTTCCATGGACTTCGTGGTGGGATTGCCTAAAACTCAGGCTGGTTGTGACTCTATCTGGGTCATAGTGGACAGATTGACCAAGTCTGCCCATTTTCTTCCAGTGAAGGTGAGCTTCACTACAGAGCAGTTGGCCAAGCTATACGTCCGCGAGATTGTGAGGCTTCACGGGGTGCCCGAGAGTATCATCAGTGATAGGGACCCGAAGTTCACATCTCGGTTCTGGGAGGCGCTGCAGGAGGCTTTTGGTACGCAGTTGCGATTGAGTACCGCCTATCACCCTCAGACTGACGGACAGACTGAGCGGACCATCCAGACATTGGAGGACATGTTGAGAGCTTGCACGTTGGAGCAGGGTTCTGCATGGGATAGGTACCTTCCGTTGGTTGAATTCTCGTACAACAACAGTTTTCATGCTAGTCTGGGCATGGCACCCTACGAGGCGCTGTATGGTAGGAGGTGTCGGACTCCTACCTGCTGGTCTGAGGTTGGAGATAAAGAGTTATTTGGCTTGGACTTTGTCCAAGATACTACCCTACAGATCCAGATGATCAGGGAAAAGTTGAAGCAGGCGCAGAATCGTCAGAAGAGCTACTATGATGTCAAGCATCGTCCACTGGAGTTCAGTGAGGGTGAGCACGTGTTTGTGAAACTTTCACCTGTCACCGGTGTTGGACGGGCACTCGGCGTGAGGAAGTTGAGCCCGCGATTCATTGGGCCCTACCAGATCCTTGGTAGAGTAGGACCAGTTGCCTATCGCCTCGCCTTACCTCCGAACCTAGCCAACATCCACGACGTGTTTCACGTGTCTCAGCTTCGAAAGTACATAGCAGACCCTTCGCACGTGGTGCAGCCGGATGACGTGGAGGTTCGGGAGAACCTAAAGACTCCCGTCGGACCACTCAAGATTCTCGACCGAGGTGAGAAACAGCTTAGGAGCAAGATCATTCCGATGGTCAAGGTGCAGTGGACTGGGCGTAGTCCCGAGGAGTGCACATGGGAGCGAGAGGACGAGCTTCTCCGACAGTATCCCGACTTTCGAGACAGGTATGTTTCTGATTTTGAGGACAAAATCCTTAAAAAGGTGGGGTGAATGTAAGAACCCGCACCGCCAATTAAAGTAATTAGTAAATTAATTATGATAATTAGGAAATAATTCCATAATTGACCCTAATAATTATTAATGGGCTTAGATAATTATATTGAGTGAGTAAAAATGCTGAAAGTCGCTTTTCGGAAGAAAAGCGCAGATACCGGTTCTGCTACTCGGTATAAATGCGTACCGGAAAAGTATCCCGGAAAATTATAACGAATGCATGATAATTACTAGAATATTATGTAGGACTTGTAAAACAAGTTTCAAGTCAAAACGACGTAATCTGATGCCAGAACTGATACTGGCTATGGAAAAGCGCGTACCGGAAAGGTACTCCGAAAAATAAAATAAAAATATGACAAATCTTAGAAAAATGTGTAGGTCTAGAATCCGAAGTTTGAGATCAAGATCTTTTACTTTGCGATTAAGGCTAATACTGCGCGTGTGTGGTCTTGTGCCTATAAATAGACCCATTTGGCACAAAACCCTAAACATTCTAAACCTTCCTACGTAGAGTGGCTGCTGCCTTGTGAGGGGAAACACTGTTTCATTGCTTCCTTTCACCATTTGTGAGTTTGGTCACCTTCTTCTTCCATCTTCTTCACCATTCCTTCTTCCAAGCAACTAGAGTGTGTCTTGGGTGAGGGTGGTGCAACCTTTTCTGAGTGGAGGTGCTGAGTGAGGGGGTGTTTGTGGGCTGTGGTGTGTTTCCATGGTCATGAACCATTGTTCATGCCATTAGAGGTTGCAAGAAGCCTCCTTTGGTGCCAAGAACCAACCTTTGGTGTGGCATTTTCGTGTCCTTGGGTGTGCTGGACTTGTGTGCAGTGTTAAGAGCTCCAAAGTCACCTTGAACTACTGACCAAGCTTTGGGGTAAGTCACCTTAACTTGATCATGTGTTTTTATGGCTTAAAGGTGGTATCTTGGTATGTTAATGGGTTTAACATGTAACCAACACATAAATGAACCTAAAATGGATTAAAGATGCATGCTTTAACGTGTACATGTGTTAAAAGTTGGATCTTTGGGATGGATATTCACGAAATGCAGAAACTGCATTCTGTCGTGAGATATCCGGATATCTGTCGAACAGATATCCGGATATCAGTATCCGGATATGGTATCCGGATATTGATATCCGGATATGGGATCTGGGTATCCGGATATGACATATCCGGATATGTCCAGTGTGATATCCGGATATGGCATATCCGGATATGCCCCTTCTGATATCCGGATATCCTGGGTTCTGCGCAGACAGTAGCCTTTCTGTATGAACAGTAAGCTATGGGGTGTGTGTGGACCCTAGTTTAAGGAAGTTGAACTTCGGTAATAAGGGAACTAAGTCAGAATCACATGATTAAGGACTTATGGCTTTGTTGGAAGCCTTAAGACGTTAAACGTAAAGGAAAGGCGTAGTCTTTAAGTTGTATGCATGTTGTGCATTAATATTGACTTGATATATGGTCCATATCAGATTGTGATACTGCTGTTTGAGGACTAGTGAGTGGTTGGACTCTTGGCTTGGATAGCTAGCTTGCAAGGTAAGCTTTCGTGTCCTCGGTTTAGCCATTTTGATGTTCCACCATGTCCCATGGGGATGGGTTTATGCATGCTGTGTTACATGCTTTGATTATTTTGAAATGCTGTTGAGCTGTTTATATGTAATGAGCTATTAAGATATGCATGTGATGTCCACCTATACGGTAAGCCTGAGTATGTAGTACATACAAGATGGTGAGGCTGTGGTGAGGTACAGGTAGCGTCCTGGTACTCATGTAGGCATAGACGTATTCCTACATTTCTCTGGCCAGTAGATTTGAAAGCACACATGACATGATTAATTGCTGCATCGCATGATTTTAGAACTTATACTGTAATACTGTTTTTAGAACTTATATTACACATGTAAGTGAGCTTGGGGTGGAGACTCCTTGAGGACCCCTTGTCTTACTGAGATTTCTTGTTAGAGATCTCACCCCACGTTTGGGGACGCTTATTTCAGGATCAGGTAATGTTGAGGGCTCTGGTGGCAGGAGGCCCGAGCTGAGTTGATAGTATGATATGCTGTTCTGCTGGATTGACTGCTGTTATGTTATGTTTCCGTTTAATTATGTTAATTATGTTGAGACTGCTTTTGGGGCATTGTTGCCTTATTTGGTGAGCATGGGGTTTGTCCATGCCACATGATTGTGTTATTGTCTTTCTAATTATGATGTAATTAAAGTATCAGGATTTTGACCCAGGCTATGCGTTGTAGTCCTGTGGTTTTAGATACTCACGTATTATTTATATATGAGGTATTTCAGTTAGTTGTCTTGCAATTTACATACAGGCAGTATTTTTATGAAAATGATTAAGTAATCAAGTTGGTTAAGTTAATGACGTCATAATTGAATTAAAGAAAAAGTTATTCCGCATTTTAATTAAGCGTGGCTTAATACGATAGTGTGTTAACAGACCGGGTTAACACGGGCTGTTACAACTAGCATCTGAACTTGCTGCTAGAATTATCACTAATAAAGCTAGTGATGCTAGTGAAATGACCACATTGGAAGCCATAGATTGGTTCAAGGGATTTGAGTTATTTGGTCAAAAAAATAAGAGCAAACAGTCTAGTTTCTGTGCTGAACAAGTCTATAAGGGATGTTAGACAGATTTTTGTTGGTAACAACTTATAAAAGTTGCTTGAAATCTTGATAGATGAGATGCTCACTAGTCACTAGTGTAGTGCAGCCTTTTCAACTGAACTTGTTCACTAATAAATATAGCACCCTTTAGAGAAAACAAGCTTAGAAAATAGTGTAAATTATTATCTTTTGTTATTGGCTGTTATACAACTAGCATGAAATATGAGAAAAAAAAGTTAAAACTGATTTGCATTGAAATAATCTTCATTGGTCGGAGACAAATATCTTGATGAGGACTAAGGAATATCTTGATGAGGACTAAGGAATGGCCGTATGGAGTTAGCACAATAGTTAAGCAGTTAGCATGTTTGTTCATGTTGGTTGTACCCGGGGAACAGGTTTTAAGCCGTAATGCTATCTCTTAAAAGTGTACGCCACTACACATCTCAGTAGCACAGCTGTGCTTTGTCTTCTAGTTCAAAACATGTTACAAGTATTCGGTCAGATTTTTCCACATATACATTCAGTGCATATATTCTTTGCTTCGTTAAAACTGAATTTTGCATAGATGACAAAGTTGTGTGTCTTGGATAAATTCAGTGGTTGCATTTAGTAATAGCATAGCATCAATGATTAGAAGGTTCAAATACAAATTCTTTTGGAACGAGGCATGCAAACAAACCCCAAAGTTCTATATTCGGTACTGGCCCATAAAATCTACTTTTACGTAGGCTTTTTTTAACCCTAATTTCCAAAATTTTATGATTTAGAGGGTTGAGTTGGAGTTTATCTATGGGTTAATTTTATAGAATATATATAAAAATATATATTTTAATAATTTAATAAGAAGTTTATGTATTTGTTTTAGTTGTTTTGAATTATGTTAGTTAAAGATATTTCATTCTCTATTTATAATTATATTGATTCTTATATAATATTTGCAATAAAGGAAACTATAAAGTTAAATATATATATATATAAATCCAATATTTAAAAAAATACTTATATTAAAATATAAAAGTTATAGAAAAGATAAATTTATATTAAAATATAAATTTACATTGTTAAGTTGATTCACCGAAATTTGAATCCAATACTTTGAAATGTTAAAAAAATATTATTTTTCTAATAATTAATATTGTGTGCAGGAATAAGTCCTTTGAGAATGAATCCTCTCATAATTTCATATCTAATTTTAACTTGATAATGGTATGTGGTGAATATCAAACATTTATTAATAAATCAACGATCATAATTTTATTGACAAAATTTATAAAATAAAAAAAAGAAATATTTATATTAATTAGGGGTCGTTGATCATTAATTATTGACTGTTAATTTGTTAATAAATGATGAGATTCATATGACCTGATCATAATAAAATTAAACATGAGAGAATTCATTTTCAGATTCTTTTAAATATTAAAAAAAAATGACAAATAATAAACTCTCAGCATTTGTCTTTAAGACGTTATAAGCATATAGTTACTTTTTAATCTTTTATAATTTAATTAAATTTTAAATATTTTTATATAATTTGAATTTTTTTAAGATGATTTTTATGTTTCTACTTTATTTTATAGTTTAACTAGGTTTTCAATTAGATATTTATTAATTATAAAATTATAATCAAGTTCTTAAAATCCATACTAACAACACTTAATAGCTTCTGTAGTTATGAACATCCATTTCTATTTTTAAAATGTCAAAAGTATAAAAGTATAGTAAAAATAAAATCAGCATTACTTAATTTGTTATAGCAAAAAAATTGAGAGGATTATACAAAGTCTTATTTAATTAATTTTTACATAAAATTTTAAACTGTTAAATTTTTCGTCTATACTAAAATTTTTACTAAATAATAATTTTTTTCTCTATAAGTATTATTTAATAATACGAGAAAAGTTTAAAAATGCCCTAGGATTTCTACCAGAATCACTTACCTCTAACACTAAACTTATGTCTATTTTGCCTCAGGTTCCATAAAAAATCACCGGAAAATAAGTGATTAAAAATAAAAACACATAGGATTAAGTGGTTAAAAAAAACAAACACTGTGAAAAGAATGATTAAAAAAAGACAGTCAGTAAATGATTATAGAGAAAATCACAAGGGGTATTTTGACTCACACACACACTCAACACATACATATTAGATATACGGTTAAAAGTAATATTATTAAAACCGAACCGGTGATTGATCCGATCGAGTTATTAGGTCATTAGTTTAACTAGTGGGTCACTGGTTTAATTGTATGATTCGGTTATTATAAACAATTTTATAATTTATATTAAAAAGTTATAAACATACTCAAATATTTAAAAAATTGATTAAAATTTCAAATATTTTAATATAAAAAATAATAAATCACATATTATTACGCATCAAACAAAAATATAATGATCGTGATACGGGGATTTAGGTTCAGAAAATGACATCTCTAACTATAAATCAAATCAATTTTTTTTGCATATTGCATAATTGAGATTATATTAGTATTGTAAATACATAACTTATGTAAGTCAATAAGTAAAAAAATATTCAAATATGTCTATTATGATTTTTTTTTGAAAAAAAAAAATTTGATTTTTTTTTGTGACCGGGCCGGTTAACCGATCGGGTCATCGGTTTTCATAAAAACCGGCCGGGTCGGAGCGGGTCGCACCGGTTCTAATGCATGACCGGTCCGTTACTTCAACCGGACTGATTATATGACCAGTTTATCGATTCCCGCGTTAACCCGATTTAATAACACTGTTCCAAAGTAGAGTAAAATGACAATATCATTAGAAATACTGTGCTATAATGGGTTACATAAACATAACAAATTATAATAAGGACTCAAAGGCCAAAAATATCCATAATGTATTTCAACATTATCCAATAAATAAAAAATAAAATAAAAAATAGACTCATTTCAATATGGAGCAACGTTAAGTTTTTAAGGGTGTGCATGACAACCTTCTCGGAATGAGTTTTTTTTTTTTTTTAATTTCTATTCCCTGGAATAAAAAAGGATGAGAATTGCGTTTGATAAAACCGGTTTATTTTTTTGTTCCCGGGATGAACCAGTTTTTTTTTATGCTGCGGAACAAAAATAAAAATCAAAAAATTTCTGCTTCTCTGATTCCGGGCACAAAAAGAAAATCAGTTTTCTCTCACACTTTTGCGACTCCACAAAAAAAGCGCACATATAGAATCAGTTATTTCTTCCATCAAAGCAACTTCATTTGTCTTTCCATCGTCCTCGTTCTCCCCAATTGTCAAATTGGCTTCCTCTTCCACCTTCCCAGTCTCCAAAACCATGTCATCCACATCGGTTCCTTCATTCACTTTCCCCTCCACAATTTCATCTTCCACACCAACCACACATGAGCCAGAGGCATTTCTCTTCTCCGAATCATCCATCCTTACGCTATCTCTATCCTCAACTATCTCATTAGCCGCTACGTCCATCACTTGCACTTCACTGCCACCATCATCCCATCTGCGCATGGCAACACAGAACATTCAATGGATGGCAGCGAAAAAACAAATGAATCGTTTTTTTGTTTTTTAATTCTAGATTTATTCTCGTTTTTTAATTCGGTACGTTATTCTCAGTTTGAGGTTGTATATAATCAACTTAAAGCACACATACAGCTTTGTTCTGGAAATTTTGCTAGTGTGAGTGTTGAAAGAGGAATAAAAATAAAATGGGTTATCAAACGTAATTCTGATTCTCGGAATAAAAATAAATTATATTAACAAACGTAATTCTGATTCTCAGAATTGTTCCAAGGCACAGAAATAGAAAAAAATCATTTCTTTTCATAAATAATGCCAGGAATCAGAATGGTTGTCATGAATAGCCTAACTAATTATCAATCTACATAAAAATTTAGTGTGTAGTCAAGTTTGGCAAAGAACTATTAATCCTAAATATAACTAAGAAGTATTAAGTGCGGAAAAGCGGGAGTTTGTGTTACAGTCTTATAGATAAAAGTTTGATGACTGTTTGGTATTCTTTGGGCAAATTAAAACCCTTCCAAACCCTAAACAAAGGAGAAAGAAAACTATGCACTCAATTCAAATACTTATATAACATATTAAATAATAGGAAAAATGTTTATCAAGTAGATAAGTTATCTATATTTATTTCTAAAACGACGTCGTTTTGATATTGAAATCTTAAAAAATAATAAATATAAAGACTATTATATCCTGAAATAAATTAAAATTATAAAAACATGATTTATGTCCCAAAATAACGTCATTTTGGACTTACTGCATATAACTTATCTGCGGTAACGACAGAAAAAATGAGCCCTTGAATAAATGATAAGATCGTAATATAATCTCGGTCAGTGGCAGAGCCACGTTGTGGCCTGTAGGTGCTTTGGCATTGACTTAGTTAACCACGTTCATTTAGCCACACTTGAAACGTAACAGATTCTGTTTCAATTTTAAAAAAAATTAGCCACGTTTTGGACGTAGAAAAAGAACGGTAACTATTTGGGCACTGGCTGAATTTTTTGGCACTTGCTAACATGTCATACTCCGCTCCATGAATTTTGTCTATGTAGGTATGTATATTTGTTTGTAAAAAAATATGGGAAAAATTCATTCGAAAATTAAGGAAGGGTTTTTAATTATGAATTTATCGTTTGTATATAGAGGTGTATTGAATGAAAAAATTTCAGGAGAAAAATAATTAAAAAAATCATATGGTACAAATGATTCTAGCAAAAATTACATGGAGTTTTTGACATTTTTTTTAGATTGGTATACTTTCCATAATTATCTCTTTAACTATGCAAAACAAACCCTAACAAAATGGATATGCTCAAGCAGTCAAGCTGTTTCCTGTGAAGAACCTTTTTTTCTTTCAGATATAATAAAATATAAAAAGCGATGAATTTAATGGCTTTTGATTTAAAATCAATTGTTCAATTAATTTATTTACACTGAAAAGTGATTCAATGCTACATTCAATTAACTTAACTATTTTAAACGATCGATTAAACTAAATGATATCTATAATTCATGCATAACAATGTAAAATATATAAAAGTATTTATAAAAAGTAAAAAAAACATAATTTTAGTTGATTAGTAGATCTTCAGTATAAATTCAATATTGGTTCACAACCAGATCCGAACCATTAAGAAGCACGTGCAGGCATGAGCTGGGTGCCAACGACCACCGCGGTGACACGTGACATTCCCCCGACCAGTGTGCAAGACAGACACATATCTTCTTAGTAAAACAACCGTCGTATCAGAAATTCCCAAAACTGGTGGAGCGCCGAGGACACGACAACACCCCACGGGCGCAATTTAGCAACCACAACTCCACTCGAAACGGCACAGCTCAACCATCGATTCCGATCCAATACGACGCCGTAACTGTGAAGCCTCTGTCAATCCAACACGATTCGATTCTTGTTTTCTGTTCTGTTCAGTTCCAATGCCAAGAAAACGAATCTAAGACGATGTTTGTTTGTGTGTTTCTGTTTGTAGGTTATGGAGAAGATGCAGTATGCGGAGGAGCTGGTGAGGGAGTTTCTGGTGTTCAGAGGATTCACCTACACTCTTGAAGCTTACGAGACAGAATTGAAAACCGACATTGGTAAAGGGTTTGAGGTTGACAAGATTCTTGACCTAATCTTCTCTGTCTACGTTCCCAAGTTTCAGGCTGATAAGTTGGTTTCTCTGCTCGGTTTCTTCAAACACTATCTCTCCTCTTCTTCCCAAACGACACTCGTTTCCACCTTGTCTAAGTTGGAGGCTTCTCTTTTAAGGTTCTACGTCGTTCATGCCTTGCAATCAAATCGTAGCGACAAAGTTGTTGAGTTTTTCGCATTCAATGGCACTGATTTATTGCAAAGGTCACAGGATTGGACTCAATGGTTTGGTGCGTTTTACTTTTTTGGTTTTTGTTGTCGTTCTTGTTTTTGTTTCTTTGTAATAACTTGCAATGATGATTTTTTGTTGTTCTTATTTTTTTGTTGCAGCAATTCCTTATATCAAGAATCCACACTTGGATCCTGAATTTCGAATCTTTTTCTCCAAGGAGTGGTATCAGGCCTTGCATCTTTCTGTCAGAAACTTCTTTAGTGAGATCTTCAATGGCACTCATATCCTTCACAAAATCTTTTTTTTATTCATTCTCTTGTTCAAGTTTTACTTTTTATGTTTCAGGTGTAATTACGGATTCATAGGTACAATATGATTTCCTAAATAATTGACTTACTCTTATTACTATGTAATTTGGTCATTAAGTTTCAGAGTTTATGTCTGACGGGCCTCATCTAGTTTTAAAAGAAGGTTGAATAGGGTGTGACCGAATTAAAACCAGGTTGATGCATGTGTATGTTGGTAAATGGTAATTTATGAAAAACAAGTCACAAGAGGATACTCCGCTACTGATGTGAATTATCTTTTTCCATCCTTTTCACTGTATTGCACGTTGATACCCTCGTAGGGTGTTTATTGGTAAAACTTTTCTGTAGTAATTGATGTAGGTAGGGGCTAGGGAATATATTTTTGCAACAAATGTATCATGGGTTCTCTTTATAATCTCCAGTATGTTACCTTTCACAAGCTTTCTTGGATACAACAACTAGGAAGTATGGCATTTGGGAAACAAAGGTTTTTTTTGCACTTTTAGATTCCATTTGAGATGCCTATGTCTTCAAGCTTCACATTTTCATCAAGTTTTTTTCTTCTTTTTTTTCCTGAAATTATCCTTAATATTATCACGTCTACCTGCTCTAATGAAGATCAGTTCAGAGATGAATGCTACCAACGTACTCAAAAGAGATATCATTCACCTAAATCTTAAATTGTCACAACTTCAGGCTTTAATTGATGAAAAGGAGGCACAGTTATGCCAGTTTAGAAGGTAAGCATATTTTTATTCAATGCTCTTGTGTCTCTAATTTGATATGTTTGGTTTTCTAATTAATTTGGATTGAAGAGTGGAAGGAAGTTTTATTTCATCGAGCAATTTACGTGAAGAAAGTGCTCACATCTCAAAAGATTCTCCGGAGGTTTTTCCAACTGTTATTCCACGAGCAGGTCAAACAGAGGTTAGCCAAGATTCAGTTGTGGATGGACCTGGATATATTCAGTCTGAGTTTATCAGCTCCAAGTCTGGTGATGATTCAACATTGCTATTGAATGACCATCTAGGAAATGGCGGAGCTGGTGATACCACTCAAAAAGGTCTTGACAGTCTCCATTTCGGCAGACAGATATACTTTGAGGCCTCTCCCACTTTGTCAAATGATATTCATTAGTTGCTTGATCATTATCTGTTAAGCAAGTTGATGGCTAGTTTCTATGGATAGACTTGTTTATACCCATGTGCTGACATGTTCTAAATGATGAATTAGTGTTTTGACAAGATAACTAGTTAACTAATCATTGAAGTGTAGGGAAAAGGTTAAAACAAATAATATCAGATGTCTGTGAATTCTAAGAAGTAAATGGAATTCGCTGGAAATATGACTCTCTCATTCATCCTAAATATAAATGACGGAATTAATTTTACACTGCCACTTGTTGTACTGATATGGTATGAGCAGAGATATAATATTTTATGGTTTCAAATGATGGTGTTAGTGTCAGGACCCTGCAAGCATAAACAAAGATTTCAGACATGTAAATATCAGTTTGTAGATATTGAATCAGTTGCAGAACTTATGGAAATAAAATAATAAAGCTTTGTATTTGTTTATCTAGCTTTTAAACAAGGAAGCTATCAATCATTTAATTATTATTATTTATTATTTCTAACAAAATTTCAGGCCCTTTTTATTATTTCTAACAAAATTTCAGGACGCATTATGTTCACTTAATCAGCACCTAATCTTGATATCTGAACTGAGCTAATTTTCTGAATAAGGAATAAATTGGTCTTTAGGCTGATATAGCAATTAAGTAATGAGTAACCATTGATTGCATATTTGGAAATAAAAATTTAAGAATTAAATTTGTGGCAGAAAACAATGGGGAAGTTTACAGGGAAGAAGATTTTGCTGAGGTCAAAGTAGAGCACCAGGTAAAATTGCCTATGGAGCCTTATTTATTTATTTATTTTGTTTGCTCTGTACTTTCATCTGAATTTGCAGAGTGTATTAATTTTTTTTGGAGTTTGTGTAAAAATCAATTTATTATGGTGTCTAGGAGACATTTTTGGGGCACACTAGTCCAATCAGCAGATGCCGCTTCTCTGCATCTGGGAATAATATCGCTAGTGCTTCCCTCGATGGAACTGTCAGGTACCCTCTTTGGGAGTTGATGGAAATAAACATCAAGATTATTACTTAATTGGAAAACTGGAACAGTTTTCATGTAATTATTAGTCTTGATTACTGGGCTGTAGCCTGTACTCATTTGCCACTATTTAGAAATCTTATGTGTATTTTGAGCAATACCATCAACAACAGATGATAAATTAAATTAAAAAAAGAAAAAGAAATAAAGGTTGATGCGCTCCAAATCATTTTTGTTTAGAAATTGCCCTTTATATGTTTCCCTTCATTAATGCTTCTTTACCTTTCACTTAGTATCTGCAACTCTTCCTTAATTTTATGAAATCTCTCTCAAGCAATTTGGTCTTTGTTTGCTCTACATGTTTTAATAAAGGATATGGACATATGATACATCAACTCCAGTGTCTAGAAATGCAACCATATATTGTGGCACTGAAATTTTGTCGCTTGATTGGGAATGTAAATCAGACCGCTTGGTATGTGAATTGACTTCTCATGGTGACAAAAGTTATTTGGTTTTATTGATTACATAAGATTGTAAATTTGAGTTATTAAGTTGTTCCTCTTGATGAAAGCTTCTAATAGGTACATCAGATGGGTGCATTAAGGCATGGAATGTGGATGCAAAGAGAGTTGTCTGTGACCTCAACACAACTGAAGCATTTCCAAGGTATTTCCTAATTATATATTTTTCTGGTTTCTACACATTGCTTTTCAACTCTCTGACACATGTGATTTCTCAGTGTATTGGACATAAAGTGCAGTCCCGTGGAGCCTATTTTTGTGTCTGCAGCAGCATCTGGAGGGTATTCATTAATTTTTCAAATATTGAATTCTTTGTTGAAGTAGTAAATTAGTTTAACTTGGTGACCTGTGTTTTAACACGATGTTAGTCTAATTATGATATGTACATTTTTCTGTTTTGATTTTAGACATAAGGATGAAACTATGGTTAAATACCATTGGTCAGGGTATCCCGGTTTCTATTATGCACTCAATGCCCATCCTTTATGTTGTTCATTTTTTGTTAATGTTACACTGTTAACACATTTTAGCAACGAATAATGAGGACCATATTGTCTGTGTAGGGCTGGTTCCAACTATTTTGACAACCTGGGTTTCGCTTCGCTAACTGTGTGGAACATGAAGACATGGAAAGCCATGGTATGTGCTTCTTTGTATAGAATGTTTGTCATATTTTTGGCTATGATTAATTTTGGATTTTATAAAGACAGCCCTTCCTCTTGGAGAAGATCCGCCAGCAATTACTTCTTTATGCTTTAATCACAATGGGAAGATTTTAGCAGCTTCCGCTGTTGATGGAATGATTCACATGTTCGGTATCCTTTGATTTTATTCATTTGATTACTTCCCTGCATTAATGTGTTTAAAGATTCATATCAAGTGAACCTGGTGCTATAATGCTCCTGTAGTGTGCAAGGTTTAGGGAAGGGTCGAAGGGTCAAACCCATTGTGTGGGTCTATAGTACCTGTATTCAGTGATTTGTATGTGAAATAAAATATTGATTTGTTGCTTGTATTTAGAAAGTTATATCTTCTTTTGCTGGAATGGCCAAATTGATGGATTTTTGTGCTTTATGGTGGTTCCTTATGATTATTGGGGACAGTTAATCGGTCAAATAAATTGCTGCAAAATTACTTTTAGATATGAGAACGTATTGTGTTGTGAATGTATTAGCAGGGGTCACTTGGTTTTGACAATCAAGTCATCCTTAACAAGCCAAAGACATGTCTGCTGGACTGCAAATTACTGGCTGGCCTGCACATGATTCTTCTATCAGTTCTATTCTTTTTGGACCAGATGAGACTAGCATTTTTAGCCTGGGCTCTGATGGGAAGGCAAGTACTATTTAGTGTTATTCCAGATTGTGAAATGGATTGTATACTTCATACTAATAACTAATCTGTTCTTTGTTGCCAGATTATTGAGTGGAGTTTGCAAAATCAAGGTCAAATCCTGTGGTCAAGAGACTGTAGTAGGTATATTTCTAGTTAGACATCCTAAGATTAGACTTACAATGTTTTCAATTTACTTTTGTGCAAATATGAAGGCTTAAAATTGTTTTTACCAGCCAAAGACAAGGAAAATTAGATTCATGATTTGAGGGTTGTCATTAATGGCTAGTCCTTCTCTGAAACCGTCCTTCTTAACAAGGAAATACGTGTACGTTTTCCATGAGGTGCCTGTTCTTACTAAGACAAAGTTGGAAAATTAAGAGCTGAGCCATATGGCTTTTGATAGTGAATTTATGTCGCGATCCACTTCCATCTTGAAGTAATTAATACAAAGCAACACAACTTAGTGTATCCAATAACCTTCTTAAATTCCTATAATTCTGCTTCTAATAGATAGTATATCATATGATCAAGAGGTTTTAGTACAGATGTGACTCATTTTTTATGCAAATGCTGAGCCAATTCTGATTAGGTATTTTAAGTATTGGTCACTGGATACATTAGTAGGTTTAATAATGTGGTCAATGATTGTAGTGTTTAATTATTTTCAAAACATGGAAGCAGTTCCATCTAGGTGATAATTAACGGTGCCATGATTAGGCAATTGTCTCCGCTATGATTTAGTGTTTTATCCATTATGGCATATAAATTTAGGGATTTGATTTTCTCATGTTGTATGAGAATTGAATTCTCATGTTGTGACTCAACTAATGGTGGGCCCCACATTTATTAAAAAAAGAAAAAGAAAAGAAAACTTTTGCACGTTATTCATGATTTGACATGAGAAAATGTTTTCCCATAAATTTAACCATAAATTTAAGTACAGGTTAGCAAAATTATCATTTCGTTATTCATGATTTGACATTGCTTTTTATTTGGGTTCATCGAACGTAGATCCCAATTAATTTGGGATAAGTATTAATGTTGATTAATGATTAGATGTTAATTTTTAATTTTACTCTTCATGAAATTAAAAACTACTCTTTTTTTACCTAGAATTTACTTACTATTGAATGGAGTAAATATTTCAAATGATATAAATGTATAATATTTTATTTAGAGTAAAATTATGTAAAAGTATAGCACATCTAATAAAAAAAATTGTGTATAACACAATCAAACATATGAGAGGGCTGGGACTAATCACATTAATTGTAACTGGGATGCAATACATATGTGAAATAACAATGGTACGACCTGTGCTTTTTATTTTTTTTATTTCTTTATTTATTCATTTTTTGAAGTTAAAAAAACATTTTAGCTCATTTATGCTTTGTGAGGAATAATGTTTGATCTCCATTACTTCTATCCTTGGTTTTGGATATGATTGAAGAACTTGTTCTCGGCATGATCTTTTTTACATTTCATAGGTTCTGCTACCCCGTCAATGGTTCAAGATATTGCAGACATGAGATGGCGTTAGATGCAAATGGGAGGAGACTCTTGATAACATCAAGCTCAGATAGAGCACCAATATATCAGGTTGATGTTTCTTGAATTCCTCTCCATATTGTGATTAGACCATCCCTTTGAAGGGGATTATAATTTACTTACCCATATTCATATATTAGTTTGGCTTGTAACAGCCAGTAAATTTTGGCTTGAATATTGGCGGTTATCTTGTCAGTTACCTGAAAATGTCAATGTTTTGTTGCCTTGTGTCAGGTTCAGGGTCATTTGAGTGGATGGAGAACACTTCCTCACGGTGCTCCAATTACTGCTGTGGATTGGCATCCGACATTGCCCATTTTCTTGACTGGATCAGCTGATAACTCTGTCCGAGTAACATCTTTATCGTAGTACAACATTATATCTCGGAGTTTTTCATTCTTTCTTTAGTGAGTATTTAACTAGGTTCTATTGGATTTTTATGTTGTAATATATTGCCGTTTTCTTTATATATATATATATATATATATATATATATATATATATATATATATATAATTCTTTGATACCAGGGTCAAATTTTGAAATTTGACACCAAATCCTAACCGTTAATTTTCGCCAATTAACGATTATCATTTATTGGGAGTTAATAATTAATTAACAAGTTTAATTTCCAATAAATGATACCTGTTGATCGTGGAAATCAACGGTGTATATATATATATATATATATATATATATATATATATATATATATATATATATATATATATATATATGTGTGTTATAGCAACTGATCTGTGCTGTCGGTGTATTTCTGACTCTGCAAGTGGGATGTTCATATTTACGCAATTGGTTTGTATGTATATTCATACTTTTTTTGAGAGTTTAGTCATTTCTGTCGTCATGTGTACGAAATTAATGTATCATACGTGGAAGAGATTGTCATGCAGGGATATATTGTGAAGAAATTTTGGCGTCATAGGTTTTTTTTTTTATATATTTAATATATGACTTTTCCTATCATGTGTTTAATTCTGTTTCTATTAAAAAAATTTGTTTCTGTTTTCTCGCATTTAGATCTTCCGATGCATCAAAGGTAAGACAAAATTGGTGTCAGTTCCAATGACAAATTCAAGAAGGAACTTGATGGCATTCAAGTTGAGTTGCAAGCATTGAATTCTAGTCAAATGAGCTTTGACATGGTAAAAGGACGAATGTTATAATATATAGTGTCATGTACTATCCATATTCCATTTTATTCTATCCCCTAACAATTGCATTTACGGCCTTACTGTTTTTTTTTTTTTTTTTTATATATATATTTTTTT
Organism: Gastrolobium villosum; assembly: GCA_032173675.1. Classification (NCBI taxonomy): domain Eukaryota; kingdom Viridiplantae; phylum Streptophyta; class Magnoliopsida; order Fabales; family Fabaceae; genus Gastrolobium; species Gastrolobium villosum. The sequence continues at coordinate 86,479 of JAVKPL010015695.1, forward strand.
TTTTTGTGGTTTTCATTGTTCTTGTGTGATGGCCTGAATTCTAAATCTGTAGTTTAATATGATACTAAGAAAATGATACTGCCATGCAATTCATAGTATATTACACGGTTTGACTTACTCAATACTTTACATTCTTTGGTTTTTTAAAAATACTTTATGTTCATCACCCTGTGCTCTTTCCCATTCCTTCATCCTCTTAAACTTAAAGAAAAGGTTCACTGTTCAGAAAAAGAAAAGAAAAGAAAAATATATTGGCACAGTAGCTAGGCTCTACTTCTTATCCGTAAGGTTATGTTAGTGTTCACTTATCCTAACTAAATTTACCATGGACCTTAATCTTCATTTTAATTAATTATGTATGTCATTTATTGGCTCTATTAGGTTGGTGAATAGTAATACAGACCAGATGGGGCAAGACTACCTAACTCAGTTTTCTATAATGAAAAGAGATAAAATATACAAAGAAGAAACTAATAAGGGGAAGAATATACACATGCTTAAAATAAAAGCTTTAAGAAGTCATGGTAGTACCTTAAGAAAGGAGAAGGATTTCCCTTTCGGAAATCCCTGAAAGATGTATAAAAGAACTGAGAGAATAAGAGCGAGCTTATGTTTTCAGAAAATAGAATACTTTTATTACGAACACATAAAGATTACAACAGACACTTCATGGATGTTGATAACTGAGAGTACTTGCACATTTCACTAGTTATGTTTACAATTGAACCATGTATCTATTTATAGACTTAGAATTGAAACATGAAATACAACAGGTAATCCTTTCTTTTCTGAGTCGGGTACTCATTGGGCCCCATTGTCACTTCAGATTAAAGTAGGATTCCTGATAAAACTACAGTTTTTTTTTTTTAAAAGAAAAACCCTGCCGACACTTATATTTACAAAATACCTTGCCGACGTTTTCTATTCAGCATTATCTTATCAAATTCTGTGGACGAGAGTTTGCCGACATTATCTTTTCCTCTGACAACTTTACATAAAGTCTGATAGCTAGAGCATAGAGTCCTGATGGCTAGAGTGTAGAGTCTTGATAGCTATAGTGTAGAGTCTGACTTTTAGACTTTGTCTTCAATGTTCCGTCTTCCAATAGTATCCATTGAGTCTCCAGATATTGGTGAAGATATGTCTTCTTCTTCTTTATCTTTTTCAGGTTCTACTAGCTGTCTGATCTCCTTTTGTGCATTTAGTATTTCTTCTATTTTTCTTTTTAAAATTTCTAAAGTATTTTCTTCTTGGCTTTTTGGCAAAGCCTGTAGCCTTTAACGGATTTGTTTTTTCATCAACAAGCACCGTTTGAGCTTGTGAAGGCATAGAATCTGCTTCTATGCTAGCTTCTTGATTGCTCAGAAGGGAGCAATTACCTATCTCACCCGTTTTTGTGGACGGAAAACTATAAGATTTTTGCTGAAGTTTATCTACTCCTTGTTGTAATGTAAATATCTGTTTAAGAAGTCTCTCCCTCTCTTCATTAAGATATTCTCTCTCCTCATTAAGATTTCTAATTGTTCTAGATAGGATTTCACAATGATAACAAAATATAACTTTTGTCTGACTACTGGAGGCTTTTGGATATGGTAATGGTTCAGAAAAATTTATGAGAGAATGATGTATATGAAAATGAGGACCTAAAAGGGAGTACACGAAGATTGAGTGTTCCAACTTTAATGTTTTTGAAGGGGAAAGTGTTTGTCCTTTTAAATAGTATAATTTGTGTCATTTTATTCTCATAAAAGATGAGATTTATAGTTTTATTTTCTTTGTCCACTCTTTTTTTTCCATGATCTATCTCTTTCTCTTACTTAAAATGATATAATTTAAATTCTTTAAAATAATATATACTTTTTCTTATTATGAAATGATATATGGTACAAAAGTATTTTCAAATATTACTCAACATGATCTAGTTTTAAGAAACACTCTGAACATACCATAGAACACAAATGTTACACACTAAAAAGAACTTTTCCAATGGGCTGGGTAACATCAAGAAAGTACGGACACTCCAAAAAACAGAGAGAGTCGTGTCCGACACGCTCCGACACGGCGACACGGTGTCGGGACACGTGGCCAATTTTTTCCGACACGGTGTCGGGACACGTGGTGAATCTTTTCCGACACGTTGACCATTCCGACACGTGAATTTGACCGAGTCCGACACGCTCCGACACGGTCAAATGGCATTTTCGTAAATTTTTTAAATTTTTAAAAAAATTATTTTTTAAAAAATTAAAATATATTAGTAAAGCTTCTACTTGATCATATCAATTTTCTCCTTTTTTTTTCCTTTAAGTAATATATATATATATACCATTGTTATTAATAATATTTATAATCTCTCTCTAATCTGATCTGATCTCTCTTTCTTTAATCTCAGTTCTTAGTTTTTTTATTAAAGCTTCCACCTTTTATAATGTTTGAATGTTCTTGTTTTACAGTGTATTTTTTTAGTTTAAAGAACGTTGCTACAATTTTTGGTATTGGGCGTCGGTGAATTTTTTTGCTGCTGTTGCCATTGGTTATATCAGATTTTATTTTTATTTTTAATGCAACACCTTGTATTCCGACTTTGAATCAATTTTTCTTATGTGATTTTGGATTGGAAAGGAAAGTTGAAAGATAATATTTTGATGGGTATTATTTTATTTTTTTTGTTAAATTATTGAATATTAAATGAAATACTCGTGTCGTATCGTATCACGTATCGTGTCGGTGCTACATAGGGTAACATAATAAAAACCTGAACTGACAATTATAGGTTCGAGGGGTAAGGTTGGTCCATCTCTCCATATATTTTTAATTATTTTATTAATATATATATATATTTTAATAATATTTATAGATTATCGGAGCTAAAATAAAAATTAGGCTCTCTTTCAAATTTTTAAAAATTAAAGAAAATCTTATCTACTATCCAACTATTTCTTATTTTTCTCAGTCTTATCTTTGAGGGGATTAGCTCTCCCAATCCGAATTTTTGCATTCACAAGGATTTGAACTCAAGAACTTGATTAAGCGGATTCAAGTATGTACCAATTGAACCAACACCTTTTGGTTCAAATGATCATGAAACACACACTACTTTGATCAAACTTTTACTTTCCGAGAATGCTTGACTTACCAAGCTAGACTTACAGCTGTCAAAATGGGTCAACCGTCCCATTGAGCCTTAGACTGTGTGGGTTAGGGCTAAAAATCGGGAAGGCCAAATGCCTTCAATAATAAAGGCTCGTATGGATCAAAAGTCCAACGGGTTAGGGATCAAAGACTATGGAACTTTCAATCCCCTTTTAACTAAACCATGTTTCCTATTTGAGGTTATCTGACTCAATCGTAAAGGCCAAAGTTATATTTCAATTGAAACTTTTATTTCTTTGGTGAATATACTTGTTCATCATCTTTTTAATTCAACATAATAAACTCAATTGGATATAGGACATAGGTAATAAAGACTGTTTAAATAATGTACCAGAACAAACAAGACGAAGATAAAATTTGAAATGTAACTGAGGAATTAATTGCATGGTCAAACCATGTTTTAATCAAACAACTAACAATAATTGAATTCCTCTTGAAATCCAGAACAAATAAATAGTTACCAAAAACCAAAGTCCTTTAAATAACTTGTCCTACTGTTAATGCATAAATAAGTTCCCCATTTTCAAGCTTAGAATTTCTTTGTCCATCACTGACAGGCATGCCATGTTTGAACTACTACAGAAAGTAGTAAATATAATCAGAGGTTCCTGAATCATTGATTCATCCACTAACCAAGCCTTAACTTATCTATGTATGGTTCTTTTCATCACCTCTGGGAAATTTTTCTTTCAATGTCCATTCAATCCGCACTTGAATCACTTACCTTCCGGCTTTTTCATAGCATCTGGTTTGATAACTGATAACCAAGCCATTTTTTTCTTGTTACCACCCTTGAGTTTCCCCTTGGATTTAATAAGACTCTTAACAAAATCTGCACTAACTGCATTCTATCTAGCAGAGTTGCTAGACACAGAAAATATGTCATTAAGAGTATGAAACATCTCTTCTCTACTCTTAATCATGCACACTTCCTTATGCAAGTGTTTGGAAAGACTGACAAGAACATAGCAGCGAACTACCATATTTGCACTTTCCCGATCTGAGTATTGCGTCTTAGTTTCCTTAGACACGACCGTCTTCAGGTTTCTGTGGCCTTGGTATTGTTAGGAGAAATTTTAGCTTTCATGTTTTAGAGCAAGATCAACGTTTTCTTTCCACTTATTCATAGTTGGTACCATCTAGAGGTTTTTGATTCAAAATCATTTCTAAAGGATTAAAGGAAGTAATTTTTTTGAAAAAAACATACAAGGCGCATAATCACAAACAAATAATGCAATAAACAGATGAAGTGCAAGTAAATTCTCATAACTTCTCTTGTTTATTATTAACAATTATCCAGTTTTCTTTACAAGGCTTACGTTGAGCAAATCACTTGTAAAAATTAAAATTATTATGTAAGCCTTCGGTAGCATTACCACAGCCTCATTGGGAGGTTTAATAACTTTACCAAAGTTGAATGTAGTTAGCCATTGTTTAATTTTAAAATTGTCCTTAGTATCCAAGCATTGCCGACATTGGGCCGTACAATAATTTACTAAAATTTTGAAATTATTAAGGTTCAATCAAATAAAATCCAGTCATGCTTATCCATTAGGGCTTCACATGACCATTTTATCAATGGACCCATAAATGGAGCTCGCGAGTTTTAAAATTAAATACTTAATTTAAAACCTTCACTTATTCAGTATTTTTATAGGGAATTTTCATAAGCTTTGTTGAATGTAAAATTTATTATTTAATTTTAAAATTGTCTTTAATAACTTAGTATTGCCAAGCGATGTGTCATACAATACTTTATTAAAATTTTGAAATTATTAAGCCCAATAAAATTCAATCATGCTTACCCGATGGGGTCTCACATGATTATTTTATTGATATGCCCACAATGCATTCGGAGGTTAAATTAATTTCTTAATTTAAATCTCCTCCCATAATTACGTAGGCTCAATCTAATCAAATCCAATCATGCTTATCCGGTGGGGCATCACATGATTATTTTATTAATGGTCCTATATTGCGTATGGAGGTTAAATTAATTTGTTATTTTAAATATCCCCTCATTCAATATATGCAATTTTTCAATTTATCAGAATTGTTCAATTGAGAGTAACCTTGTTTAATTTCAAAAACTATGTAAGTTGCGTGTTGATGAACGTACATCTCTTAGCTTATTGGAATTTTGAAATCATTGATGTCCTAAAATCCGATCATGAAAGGCAGCGTGTGCTTTACACAATCATGATACATGATTGTGGTTTGCAACTTGTGTTTATACATGACCATTTTAGAATACCCATAATTTACTCTCAAAATAAACAGTTATCTTAGAAAATATTCTCAATTATTTGTCTAGATTTAAATTATCCAGAAAATTAACTTAATTATTAATCTAGATTATATGAATCATAATAATTGTCATTTATGAGTATAATTTGAAATCAAAATATATTACCACAACGATCATTAAATTATTAAATTCGTTATGCCCATATTTCAAAATCAGAACTAATGTTATAATAACCATTAATCCATCCTATCAAATGTAATAACCATTATATTTAAATTTCAAAATACGAATTAATTATCATAATGACGTTTAATCTAGTCGTACAAACATAAAATTCATCATACTCTTGTAATTAACAAGTTATGCAACAATATGAAACCACATAGCATGTTATCAATCATATAATTCTTCCATTCATAAAATTAAAGCAATTATAAAATAAACTTTAATCCACGGTTCCCTAGAAAAAATAAAATAACAAATTACAAATTGGAATAGAAAACTCTTCAGCCCATTTCATTCTTCCTTTCAATCCGTAGGGGTATATTCAAGCCCCTTCTTGGAGATCATGGCCCAAAATACCAAATTTTGGAAAGAAATTCTAAGACAACTTTTAGGAACCCTAGCCGTCGTCATATCCACTGCGCTGTCATCCGAACTCATATCAAAATAAAACTCTACGGTCATAACCACCTTGAAGAAACGAAGTCGCTGCCACCAGAACCAGCCAGATCGGAGTTTCCCTGCAACTTATCTCTATTGGAGAGTGGCACCCACTTTTGGTGGCGTGTGAGGGCGCGTTCGGCCTCCTTTTGGCTAGAACTGGTTGTCTTCTTGCTCAGTTTTATGTCCTTTTTCATGTCATGAGGTTGGTTTCTCAGATCGGCTATCAAAAAGTCTCGAACATGTCCAAACAGTGATGAACGTCCTTCTTTTTGCATATTTTTTATCTTCTTTCATGACAATTTTTGTAATACAATGAAAAATATACAAAAATTGAAATAAAATATTAATGAGAAAACTTAATCATAAGGAATTAGACTCATTGTTTCAACCCAAGAAAATACAACTAAATCTTTACTATGGATTAAAGCCAAAAACCAAATAAAGAAATAATTTTTAATGAAAAGAATTATGAAGATACACATGGCAATATATAATAACAAATATAGAACCCTAGTTTCCATATTTCATGAAGCTAAGTAACTACTTGAATAATAGTAAATCAATAAACTAGATCCACATCCAAATACGTAATCCAGCTTTGATATCAATTGTAGGCGCAATTTGATCTGTAGAAGCGTTTTAGACTACTGTGGTTTAGGATGCAACAAATCATCATTTGTTTATGATTAATCTTGTAAAGGCCTGATGTTTCATAAAAGCTCGTGTTGGAACCAGTCTTGGACTTGTATAAAAGCTCGTTTAATAAAAAGGCCTCAGACTATAATTCAGAAGCTCGGCCTTAGAGCCTCCCAGGCTAACCTAGTATATAAATATTTATTTATATTTTTTATACTACTTGTAATAACTCTCTCTTTCATCAATTTATTTCACCCCATTTTATTGGTTTAACAAACTTTTTGAATGATTTTGTTCTATATTATGCTATTTGGATATATATTGAATTTATGTATATTTATGGAATTACTAGTGTTGTTCTATATTATCCTTCATCCTCCTTCACACAAACAAACCCACAAAAATTCATTCGTTCCACTATGCACTGCTTGTTTGTGTCAATTTATTTATTTATTTATTTATTTTATTTTTGTTTGCACTTTTTTTATAATGGGCTAAGATAATATAACCTGTTATCTACCTTCTCTCACTTTAAATTTTTTTTTATTGTAGACTTTATAAATTATTGTTGCAAATTGGAAGCTAAGGTTTCTATATGGAAATTTATTTTTTGTGGAATTCTGTTATCTTATTTTTATTCTTTAACTTGCTAACAGGCTAAGACAGGCTTCACACATGCTTTTATTTTTTTGTAAATAAACCAGGCCACAAGCCAATATTATATTCGTGACAGGTAACAGGCTAAGGCCAGTCGGACACGTTTAAATACAGGTTTGGCCCGTTAAGATCAAAGCTCGGCTCGGCTCGGCCCGCTAACACCCCTAGATGCAACAAATCATCATTTTTTTATGATTAATCTTGTAGAGCAGATCATAGATGATGCTCCATGAATCAGTGTCCTCTGTGTCATAGCACGAACTCACGAACTGATCTCCATTGTGTCATAGCACGAACAAACCTGTATGCTCTCTGGCAAACCTTCCAAACTATCTCTCGAGGGAGACAGGGAATTGCATGGGCATCTTTTCACATATGAGCTTTTCAATGATCTAAGCTGATGACTTAAGTGGTAGTATTTATATGGGTTCCAAAAAATCTTAGTCCTAAGCTCATTGGGCTCTTCTCATACTCTTATCCCAATTAGGATTAAGTAAGAGAGTACAAACCCAATAGATCCAACTAGATCTCAAGACTCATAAGATTTTAATTTTAAAGGTTAAAATTAAGCAGGCAAAATAAAGTGATTAAGTTTCAACTTTCCAAGCAGTTGGAAAGAGAAGCAAAGGACCTAACAAAGAAAATAGCTGGAGGAGAAACATTGAAATATACAGTAACAAATATTTGATCTCCATGTGCATGATAACAAAATATTTTATGAGTAAAGTATGTTTTCTACCCTGACCAATTATTGAATATATATATATATATATATATAGTGGTAGAATTCTTTGCAAGCAATCGGTGTCAAATTTGAAGTTTGACATCTCTTTTGAGTGTGTTAGATCAAAAAAGATCAATGGTATCACATGCTTACAAATCAGAGTCATTGATATTTTTTTACAATAAGTTTAACATGAGGTGTCAAACTTCAAGATTTCACACAGAAAAGATGTCATACATACATACATACATACATACATACATACATACATACATACATGAGAACTTGGGCCTGGAGTGCTCGATTAAGAGAGAACATATCAATTTTGGGTATTCACATTGAAGGTAGAGATTGTTGGGCTTTTCTAGTGTGATGAGTCACACTTTGGTTGATAATGAGCTAAGTGGCGTGTATATAAGTGGGGGGACTGATGAACCCAATGCCTTAATATTTTGGGTTGTGACATGGTGTCGGACCCTTGGTATGGTTGGTCTGACTTAGCCTATTGGTGGTGGTTCCTTGCCACGGACTCCTCCTGAACCCGCCTGACATGTCTTATGTTATGAATTAAAATGTTGTAACCCCCAAAAAGACCAGTAAGGGGATGTCTCATTTTTTTCACAATTTTATTTTATATATTCCTTCTATTGTTTAAGTTTTATTTTTTATGTTTCAGGTGTAATTACAGATTCATAGGGACAACATGATATTCTAAATAATTCTAAATAATTAAACTAGTATAAAAGCATCTTCATTATGATATAGTATAAAGAAACATTGTTTGTACTAAAAAAAGAAACATTGTAAACTTAACACTGAACACAAATTCTACAGAGAAAATAAAGGCATTTCCAATGAGCTATCTTAATAAAAACAAGAAATGACAAGCCACTATTCTTATTTGTATAACAAAAGCAACATTGTGGCCTCTTGCAAAACCTCTGGGTGAAGTAACTTGTCGAAGCATGGACATCAAGGACCTGCAGTATTTGTACAAAATTTGCAAGAGTAAATAACCAGTTACATCATCTATAGTTTGAAAATAATTCAGATATTACTATCAAAAGCGCAATGCTAACATCGATTTCAGTAATTAGCGCATGAGAATAGAAATGTTATCTGTGCCTTCATTTATGACCATTTAAGTCGTTACACTGTAATTTGATGACTTAGAAACATGGAGTATTAGCATGCTAATTAAGAGAGTATGGAAAATACCTACAAAACAACGCTATATATACAATAGAATATATTTGTAGGTAAATAGACAGATGATGTACTTCTAAGCTAAAGAGAGAAAAGGGCACTCGCTTTCAAGATAGTAGATATAGTATATTTGATTTGAACAATATAAATAAATATATAGAAAAATCAGACTCAATTTAAAGCTTAAAAAAAATAGCTTCGATATTTACTTACCACAGTTGCAATCTCTTAGAATTCAATAAAGGGAATTCATTTTTTGAATCACCATGGTATAAAGTCGGTGAAGAAATCTGAAATAAGCATGCCTGCATCTCCTGTTGAATAATATGAGACCAAAAACTCCCCAAAATCCTGATGCAAATCCGATTCCCAAGCCCATATAGAACCATGAATATACTTCAGATTTATCATCATCATCATCATCACCATGATCTTCTCCCATCGGATTTGTATTATGCGGTTTTTCATCTTGTGGGCAGACCTGGGTAAGTGGAGGTCCACATAGTTCACTATTACCCATATAACTAAGATTTGTGAAACCTTGAAGTTGGGTCCCCGATGGGATTTTGCCCATAAAATTGTTGAAAGACAGGTTCAATACACCAAGAAAAGACAAACCAGACATGGACGATGGAATTTGTCCTGAGAGATGATTGCTTGAGAGATCAATGGACTCCAACTGTTTCAAGTTTCCAATTTCATCTGGTATCGTCCCTACTAACCGATTATGGGACAAATTCATTAATTGTAATCTAGTCAGCATAAAAACCTCTGAAGGCAATGTTCCAGACAAATTGTTGCTTGAAAGATCAATAGCATACATCAAATCACTATAAAGTAATTCATTGCCTTTTATGGGCATCGTAATACTAAAAATAAGCTGTACTGGGTAACTTGTTACTTGAACAATAATGCCGAACTCACCAAATGAAGCATGATCAGAAAGCATGGCGGTGATGTTGTGGAGGCAGTTAGGCATTGGTCCTGATAATCTATTGTTTGCAAAATCCATGACCATTAGTGAATTAAGTTGGCACATCTGTGTGGGGATATTGCCACTGAATTGGTTCGAGCTCAGTTGAAGAGCTCTTGCGCTCCCCACCCAACTTGGTATAGCTCCAGAGAAGTTATTTTCACCTAGATTAAGGATCCAAAGATTATGGCAATCTTTCAGTGATAAAGGTACTTCTCCGAAGAACTTATTGCCATTTAAATCCAATGAAATGAGGTTAGACAATGATCCCATGGAGTGAGGAATCATTCCTGTTAGGTTATTCTTCCCCAAACCAACATGACGCAACAATTTCCAGTCATTCCAACAATGCGTGAGTTCTCCAGATAAAAGATTGTTGCCCATTTCTAAGTACATTAAACTACTTTCTTCTACCATCTTATGACACAATAGAGGAGAAATGGATCCGGTCAAAGAGTTATTATATAAAGTAAAATCGGCCACTTTTGGTGATAATCGAGGCACGCCACCTCTCAAATTATTGGTATGCAACCAAACAAATGTCGAGTTTAGCAACACATTTGACATGTCCCCGTTGATTGTGTTGTTGCCTAGAGACAAAATTTCAAGTTGAGTAGCAAAGTTCCAAAACTTGTCAAGAGGTTCAAATGAAGCATTTGAGTCTGAAATGGTTAGAATTTTGAGAGAACTCTGTGTAAATAGCCATGAAGGAAGTTTTTCAGTTACATATCCTAAATCAATACCTTTTAGTTGAAACGGAGGGACCCATTCAGGATCAAAATCAAAGATCAAGGCTGGCGAGCTCAAGAAAAGGTGCTTTATGTTGAATAAACTTTAAATGTTTTGTTAGTTTTATATTTAATAGTCTTAATTAAGGAGTCATGTGTTTAGGTAAGTGAAAGGCCAAGAGTTGTGAGAAAGTGAAAGGCCAAGAGTTGTGAGAAGGTGAAAGGCCAAGAGTTGTGAGAAGGTGAAAGGCCAAGAGTTAGAGAGGCCAAGAGTTGGAAGTTTAGTTTTGTGGTTTATGGCTAATTTAATGTTTTGGTTCATGAAAAGGCAATCTAGTGCCTATATAAACTAATCCATATTGTAAGCAACATATCACAAGAAAAAGAGAAATACAAGTTTTGTCTTCTCCACAAGAAAATAGTTGTTTTTATTTTAAGTTCTACATTATAGTGATACCACAAATTGGTATCAGAGCTATGGAGAGGGGGAGTGATATGGCACTACCTAAGTTGACGAAGGAGAACTACGAGAATTGGAGCATCCAGATGAAGGCTCTTCTCGGATCCCAGGACGCTTGGGAGAATGTTCAAGCAGGTTTTGTAGAACCACAGGACACTGGAGGCCATTCGGCGGCTCAAACCAAAGCGTTGAAAGAGACGCGTGCAAAAGACAAGCTGGCGTTATTCATGCTCTTCCGAGCTGTAGACGAATCCGGGTTCGAGAAGATAGCAAATTGTGAGACCTCAAAGGCAGCCTGGGACATCTTAGCAAATGTCTATAGAGGAGCTAACCGGGTTAAACAAGTCCGGCTTCAAACCCTTCGTGCCGAGTTGGAGGGAATGAAGATGAAGGACACGGAAGGAGTATCCGGGTTCGTTGCCCGGGTTCAAGGAATTGTGAACCAGTTAAAACGGAATGGAGAAGATATACCTGACACCAGAGTGGTGGAGAAAATCTTGAGATCTTTGACAGACCAGTTCGAAAACGTGGTTTGTGCCATAGAGGAGTCCAAGGACCTGTCTACACTCACCATTGACGAGTTGGCGGGTTCCCTTGAAGCGCATGAACAAAGAAAGAAGAAGAAGGAGGAAACTCTTGAGCAGGCACTTCAGACCAAAGCAACAATTAAAGATGAGAAGATGCTCTATTCTCAAAATTTTCGAGGTAGAGGACGTGGCCGCGGTGGACGAGGTACTAGCCGTGGTGGTAGAGGTCGAGGCCGAAGTCAAGAAGTGTATAGTGATGAGGTAGGACAGTCAAATCAACAAAACTGGAGAGGAAGAGGACGAGGTCGACGAGGAGGTCGGTCACATTATTCAAACATCGAGTGTTACAAATGTGGAAAGTTTGGTCACTATGCAAAAGATTGTAACTCGGACAAGTGTTACAACTGTGGCAAAGTCGGACATTTCGCAAGAGAATGCAGAGAGGAGAAAAAGGTGGAGGAGACGTCCAACCTAGCCACAGAAGGCGAGATGAAGGATGGTGTCTTGTTAATGACACACAGTAAAGGAAGTCCAGACGATGACATGGAGTGGTATCTTGACACGGGTGCGAGCAACCACATGTGCGGACATAAGGACTTCTTCAAGGAGATGAGAAAGGTGGAAACCGGACATGTTTCGTTCGGGGATGCCTCAAAGGTTGAGGTAAAAGGCCGAGGTACGATCTGTTTCCTACAAAAGGACGGGTTAATTGGCTCAATTCGAGATGTGTACTATGTACCCGACCTAAAAAGCAATATTTTAAGCATGGGTCAACTGATGGAGAAAGGTTACTCGGTTATTATGAAAGACCGGGTATTGTATTTGAAAGATGAGCAAGGTCGGCTGATAGTTCGGGTTCAAATGGGTAAGAATCGTATGTATAAACTAAATCTGAAATGTATACAGGTTGAATGTTTACAAGCCGAGGTGGAAGATAAGGCGTCACTTTGGCATCTCCGGTTTGGTCACCTACATTATGGTGGTCTAACCGAGTTGGCAAAGAAGAAGATGGTGGAAGGGTTACCTGGCATCAACTTTGAAGGAAAGTTTTGTGAGAGTTGTGTACTTGGCAAGCATGTCAGGACCACGTTTCAGAAGATGGCAAGATTCCGGGCTAAGCAACCTCTGGAACTAATACATACCGACTTGTGTGGACCCATCAATCCGGGTTCCTTCAGCGGTAAGAAGTATTTTATTTCCTTTATTGATGATTTCTCACGGAAAACTTGGGTTTACTTTCTGAAGGAGAAGTCCGAGGTGTTTGATGTGTTCAAAAGGTTCAAGGTGATGATTGAGAAGGCAACAGGAAGCTATATCAAATCGGTGCGGTCTGACAGAGGTGGGGAATATACCTCAACAGCGTTTATGTCTTTCTGTGAGGAACAGGGGATAAGGAGGTTTCTAACAGCACCATACTCACCACAACAGAATGGCGTGGCTGAAAGGAAGAACCGGACTATTCTTGACATGGTTCGGTCAATGCTGAAGAACAAAAGGATGCCGAAGGAGTTTTGGGCGGAAGCTGTGCAGTGTGCTGTGTATGTGCAGAACCGATGTCCACATTCGAACTTGGATGATAAAACTCCACAGGAAGCATGGAGCGGTCAAAAGCCTTCAGTGGCTCATCTCAGAGTTTTTGGCAGTATAGCCTATGCACACATACCGGACCAGCTCAGAACCAAGCTCGAGGATAAAAGCAAGAAATATGTTTTTATTGGATATGATGAAAAAACAAAGGGGTATAAGTTGTTTGACCCCGTCAACAAGAAAGTCATAGTAAGCAGAGATGTAAAGCTCAATGAAGCAAATGAGTGGGACTGGAACAATTCTTCTGAGGTAAACTTTGAAGACGGAATCTCAACACAAATTATCAACCCGGCAAGTCCTGAAGCTTCTGATGATGAAGATGAGGTACGACAACCCAGGATGCGAAGCATACAAGACATATATGAGTCAACAAGTGAGGTACATTTTGTTTGTCTTCTTGCAGACTCTGAGAACATAAGTTTTGAAGAAGCCATCCGAGATAAGAAATGGCAAGATGCCATGGATGAGGAGATAGAAGCCATTGACCGAAATAACACATGGGAGTTAGCCGAGCTACCAGAAGGAAGTCGGCCCATTGGAGTGAAGTGGGTGTTCAAGAAGAAGATGAATGCTCAAGGGGAGATAGAACGATATAAAGCTCGACTAGTTGCAAAAGGTTATAAGCAGAAGGCTGGAATTGACTATGACGAGGTGTTTGCCCCTGTTACAAGGATGGAGACAATTCGGCTACTCATCTCACAGGCTGCTCAATACAGATGGCCAATGCATCAAATGGATGTAAAGTCGGCATTTCTGAATGGTGTTCTTGAAGAAGAAGTTTATGTGGAACAACCGCCGGGCTACATGAAGGCAGGAGAAGAGAAGAAGGTGCTGAGATTGAAGAAAGCACTTTACGGGTTGAAGCAAGCACCACGGGCATGGAATGCTCGTATTGACAAATATTTCAAGGAGAATGGACTTGAACAATGTCCATATGAACATGCTGTTTATGTCAAGAAAAATGGAGGAGACTTGTTAATTGTGGCTCTTTATGTTGACGACCTCATTTTTATGGGAAACAATGCCAAGATGATACAAGAGTTCAAGAGCACAATGACAAGAGAGTTCGAAATGACAGATCTCGGTTTGATGAAGTTCTTTCTTGGTTTGGAAGTAAAACAAAATGAGAAGGGAATCTTCGTGTCACAGGAGGCTTATGCAAAAAAGATTTTGAAGAAGTACAAGATGGAAGATTGCAACCCAGTTTCAACACCAATGGAACCCGGTTCAAAACTCTCTAAGTTTGATGGAGGAGACCGTGTTGATGCAAGCAAGTACAGAAGTTTGGTGGGAAGCCTACGTTATCTCACATGCACGAGGCCGGATATCTCGTTAAGTGTCGGCATAGTAAGTCGGTTCATGGAGGAGCCGAGATACACACATTGGAAGGCGGTAAAGAGAATTCTGAGGTATGTTCAAGGTACAGTTTCACACGGGTTACACTACTCGAGCTCGGCAAAATACAAGTTGATTGGATATTCTGACAGTGATTGGTGTGGAGACGTAGATGATCGAAAGAGCACGGCTGGTTATGTGTTTTTCATGGGCAACACGGCATTCACCTGGATTTCGAAGAAGCAACCTATTGTGACACTGTCGACATGTGAAGCTGAATATGTAGCTGCATCTTGGTGTGTTTGTCATGCAATGTGGCTCAGGAATTTGCTAAGCAAGTTGGAGGAAAAACAAGTCGGTCAAACTGTGATCCGAATTGACAATAAGTCGGCTATAGAGCTAGCCAAGAACCCGGTAAATCATGAAAGAAGCAAGCATATTGACGTCCGATTTCACTTCATCCGGGATCAAGTAAAGGAAGGAAATGTGGAGCTAACACACGTGACCAGTCAAGAGCAAGTCGGGGACATCTTCACAAAGCCACTGCCGACGTTGCTGCTCAACAATTGCAAGAAGATGCTTGGGATGAAAGATGGCAGAACCATTTAAGTTTATGAAGGAGAATTGTTGAATAAACTTTAAATGTTTTGTTAGTTTTATATTTAATAGTCTTAATTAAGGAGTCATGTGTTTAGGTAAGTGAAAGGCCAAGAGTTGTAAGAAAGTGAAAGGCCAAGAGTTGTGAGAAGGTGAAAGGCCAAGAGTTGTGAGAAGGTGAAAGGCCAAGAGTTGTGAGAAGGTGAAAGGCCAAGAATTAGAGAGGCCAAGAGTTGGAAGTTTAGTTTTGTGGTTTATGGCTAATTTAATGTTTTGGTTCATGAAAAGGCAATCTAGTGCCTATATAAACTAATCCATATTGTAAGCAACATATCACAAGAAAAAGAGAAATACAAGTTTTGTCTTCTCCACAAGAAAATAGTTGTTTTTATTTTAAGTTCTACATTATAGTGATTTGTGAGCAAGATCTAAAACTTGAAGTGAAGTAAAGTTAGCATACTGAAGAGATGGATGGATGTCTTCAAGTTGACAACTCTGCAGGTGTAACTCTACAAGTGAAGGAAGCATGGTCACTGACTCAAGCCAATTAATTTCCTTGTGAAGATCAAAACCACCAAGGTTAAGATATTGCAAGGAGGAAAGACGGGAAACCCAATGGAGATTAGGAATGAGAATATCAGAATTATATGATAAATCAAGATAATGGAGGTTGGAAGAGTTTCCACATTGATGGGGAGGTGTACCTCTTGACAAGTTATCACAGTTCTGGCTACCCATTGAGTTATATTGGATAGCCTTGAAATCATTGTTGCTCAAATTCAAGTAGCTTAAAAACTCAAGTTCCAATAAAGATTGAATATTGAACTCACCTGTTAGGCAGTGTGATTTGTCGTCATCCTCATGTCCATAAACAAAGACTACAGATTGATTTGTGTGACAAGGGAGATTGAGTTCTGTGACTCTGCCTGTGATATTGTCACACTGAACTCCTGTCCAGTGACAACAATCTTGTTCGGTGAACCAAGAGGAAAGCATGCTTGAAGGATCTATGACTCCTTGTTTGAAGTGTAGGAGTGTGTTCATGTCTTTCTCGTTGCAGTGAACTTTCAAACTGCACATAACTGAGTTGAACATGATTATACATACCAAGCAAAGCAAAGCAAATCTAATATTGGAGGGAGAGGAATCCATGATCATGCAAGAAGATGGGTCGAGGATGTGAAGGCATTACCATCCACCGGAAGTATTTATAATTATATGATTGGAGTAAGTCTGCCATGCAGTAAGTCTGCCATAAATGGGGACATTCTGGGAAATTCAATGGTCGTGGGACAACATTATATTACAATCCTTAACTGAATAGAATGTCCACATTTTTTTTTTTTTTTTTTTGGTAAATACATTTATTTTTATATAAAGTAAAGATCAAAGTTTAAAAAAATGGAGACTTAAAAAGTTTAGCATCTTATGTATTGGTTAGGGAGGAGGGATATTCTAACTACCAAAAATTTTCACTCTTGGTAGTAAGTTAGTAGTGAGAATTTTTAGTAGTTAGAATATCCTCACTCTTGGTTAAGATAGTTAAACTTCTTTATTGATTTGGTATACAAGATTTGGCAGTGTGCGTGTAAAGAAATTTTACGCCCATCAAAATTAAATTATTTTTTAAATCTTAATATAAACCTGAATGTAAAGTTATTATATGAAAAAAAAAAAAAAATTCAAAACTAGTGCAAGTTGTAGTTTCTGTATTTTATTGTTTCTTCTTGATTAACTTGAACTTCCAGGATTTTTTTATTTATGTTTCGAGAACGATATTATATTTCTCAGCCTTTCTAACTATCACAGTTATGACCATAATTATTGTAACTTAAATACGTCCAGATTAGATTAGATTCATAATGGTATATTCACTGTTTCAGCATTTGTGCTTTGTATTTTATTCGTTTTAATTACTCTGGAAATAAAATTAAGCAACTTTGGTGGACTTTCATTTCCCTCAAATGAATATTACCTCCCAAAAACTGACCATGATTAATACTTGAGTTCAATTAAAAAAAATAAAAATTATATTTACAATTTTTTTTTTATATATAAATTGGCCTTAATGTTTACATTCGCCCCAAATGACGTCATTTTTTGATTAAAAAATTATATTGAAAAAGACTACTATAATTCTGAAATAAATTATAATTACAAAAATACATTGATTACCAAACGATTTCATTTTAGGGTTAATGTAAATAACTTATCTACATTGACCGTAAAAAATGCGGATCCTTATAAATTTAATTATGTATTACAAGGAATACATTCTTCTATGAGTGTACATGTTTTTCCTAAAATACATAGTTAAGTTTGTAAATAAAAAATTTGTAAAGATAACATTTTTCTTTAAAAAAAGAAGAAGGAGAAGGAAACAAGTGGGGTTTTTTTCCCTCTCTTTTTAATAAACGCAAAAAGAAGAGTTCTTCAAGTTGCATATGTCGTTTCCATGTACAGCAACAGCGCTCAAAGAAAAAAGAATAAAACTTAAGGGTTGATTCGTACTGGTTAGGATAATTAGTCTTGAGTTTTATTTGGACAACTTTATCTTTTCTTGTATTAAAAAAAGATATACAGTGTTATCTTCCAAACTAAGAAGTGTTCTAAAATGCGGGGGCGCAAAATCAATTAGATTAAATTCAACAATTGGAGTCTATTGTGTTTCTTGTTGACGCAGAATGATATATCTCACAAGAAAGGAATCAATGGATATCTCTTTTTTTCTTTTTCTTTTTTTGATAAACAATCAATGGATATCTCTAATGGGACAACAATTCGTCCCTTTTAAATTTCGTTTAAATATAATTTTATCTTTATAAATGGCTTTTATTTTTAATTCGATTGTCATAAAAGAAAGTTTGTAATTTGATCCATATATATTTTTATTTTAATCATTTTCATCTACTTTTAATTATAATATTGTATGTTAAATTTATAATACAATATAAAATTTAAGGATAAAACTAAAAACGAGTATCATGTATAGAGACTAAAAATAGTATATTTAGTTTCTACATGTGGTTCTTATTTTTAAATTTGATACCTATATTTTATTGTAATTTAAATAATCATGTTATTAAAGTTAATGCGTTACTCCTATACCTTTACCAACAAAAAAAAAAAAAAAAAACTCTTAGGTGCAGCTTGATTTGGAGTTTTGTTATAAAAAATCTTATAAAAACTCTTACGTTTTAAACTTTTGTTTCAACAACTTAAGGTTATGCATTTGTGCATCAAAACTAACTAATATCGCATGTCAAATATGATTTTATGATTAGTAATTTAGTAATTATATTGGTAAATTTCACTTCTATGCTTTCATTATAATTTTTCCTCTAAACTTGGGTTTAGGTAAAAGCAAGAATTTATTGTTTTTGTGATAGACATTTGTAACCTTTTACATATTTAATAATATTTTGAAAAAGTAATATAACATGTATATATAGTTTTTAGGTAATCATTCATTTAAAAGTGATTTTTACTAATATTATGTAAATGATATTTATTCTGTCAAAATTACTTTAAGGCAAAAATATGTAAATATAAATCACTTAATTTTACAGTTCTAGCTGTTGACCTAAAATTAATTTTTTTAAATCAAAATAATCTAAATTTGAATTTACAAACGATGATTAAAACACACAGAGACGTTCGTAGTGGTCGTGTTCAATTAAACTTTGATTGAACTTTTACTTTCCATAAATACTTGACTTACCAAGCCAGTGGTGATTAAGTTTCTTAGACAGTGTGACCGAAGTAAGGCCAAGTGGGTGCATGCGTATGTATGAAGTTAATCGATGAAAATGTGAAAGGAAACAACTAAGAACCCTTTTTTGTTTAAAAAAAAAAAAAAAACAACTGAGAAAAGGATGATGTGCTAGTATTGTAAATTATATTTTCCCGTATGTTGCACGTTGATGCTTTTATTGGATGTTTATTGGTGTATAAAGTATCTGTCATTTTAAAGTATGTAAAGTTATATCATTTTAAAAGAGAGAAAAAAATATATAAAGGAGGGGAGAGAGTTGACAAAAAAAATAAAGATGTGGGTCTCATCTCTTTGTGAGAGTAAAAAGATATAAATTATGTCATTTAAAAGGATAAATATTTTTCCTATATTCGTGTAACTTTAAACTTTGTCGGTAGCAATTGCAATTGCCAGTAAGATGTAGGTAGAGAAATCTTGTTGCAACAAATATATTATTGATTCTCTTATGTCACCTACTATAAGCTTTCTAGTATGCAACATTTGGGACTCAGAAGTAGGGATGTTATGGTCATCTGCTCTGAAAAGAAATTAATTAAAATCATAGTGGACGACTTAAAATCATAGCGCTTACCAAGTCTAATCGTTCCTTTTACAATTCCACGCGCATTTTGCTTTCTCGCAATAATTAAATACAAAGTGAACAAACAAAAAATGACGAAAGGATAGGCTCTTTCCGCGTTTAAACACAGCCACGTAGAGTTTTTTTTTTTATCAGCTCAGTTGTTAGTAAGGAAAGTAAATAAGAAGTAAGAAAAGGTCTTAGTACAATCTCTATAAATGTCCCTGACCCATCTCGCATTCTGGATTAATTTCATAGCCGGCTCAAATAGTTAAAGTTCGGGGGAAACCAACTCGCTTCAAAGAAGTTAACTCCAAAAAATAAAAAAATAAAAAATTCTTTTTTATTAAAAAAATATTTTTTAAAGGATTTGGGTTGTTGAATTCCAACTAGTATATATATAAAAAAATAAAATTATATAGTACCTCTTGTTTTCTTGTTCTTTTCATCAATTTGATATTCAGATTGTATAGAAACTTATCTTCGTTGATGACAAGTTTATATCTTGAATCCTTTAACTATTTGACCATTCCATGTGTAGAGTAATTTTCTTGGGTAAAGTGTGTGTCATTTTAAATGATGTAAAGTTTTGTGATTTTAAGAAATAGAAAGAGATAGATAAATGAGGAGAGAGATGACAAAAAAATAAAGATGTGGATCGTACCTCTTTGTGAGTGTAAAGATATAAGTTGTGTCATTTAAAAGGATAAACATTTCCCCAATTTTCTTATTCAAAAAGTTTACGAGGAAAATTCTTCTTTCTCGCGAACTTCCTCGTGTTTTCTGCCACAAAATTAGTTGTTGATTTTATATTGCATTTCAAATTGAAAATTCAAATATCGAAAGTTACACCTCTAATTAGGGGTGTGCATGGGTCATGTCGGGTCAAGTTTTTGTGCCGACTCGACCCAACTTGATTTTTATAGGTCACATATTTTGACCTGGTCCGCTTTAATTTGATCCAAGTCAGGTCTGACTTAGTTTGAATTTTTTTGAACTAGTTCAGAACCGGGTCGGATTTGACTTGACTTGATTTATAAAGTGGGTTTGACTTGGTTTCTGAAGTGGGTAAAATCCGACTTGATCCGTTTTTGACTTGGTTTCGTCATAAAATTTCGTCGAAATCTCTACGTTGCTAACGATAAAATTTGGTCACAAAATTATTTTTTCGTCGGAATATTTTTTGTTTAAAAGCGAAAAAATCTTTTCTCTAACGAAATTTTTTATAAAATTAAATTCTCTATCGAAATTTAGTTTCCGTCAAAAGTTTTGACGAAAATGATTTCCTCCACCAAATGTTTTAAACGAAAAAAGAATTCCGTGATTTTGATAGGAATGTGTTCTGACAAAAATTTCGACGAAAATTATTTTTAGGGAAATGTTTCATTCGAAATCTCAACGAAATTTAGATTCTCTACAGAATTTTGAAAGAATATTTTTTCTGTCAAATTTTTTTATCGAAATATTTTGTAAAAAATTTTTGTGAATTTCTTGACAGAAATGTGTTCCGTTGAAAATTTTGATGGAAAGTTTTTTTTATCAACAAACTTGACGAAAATATTTAATTAAAATTTTTCGCTGGAAATGTGTTTAGCTAAAAATTTCGACGAAATTTTTTTTTGTCAAAAAGTTTAACGAAAATATTTCCGTCAAAAACTTTTGCCGAAATTTGAATTCTCTAAAGAATTTTGATGAAATTCTTTTCCGTTGAAAAAAAATTTAGATGGAAATGTGTTTCCTCAAAAAATTTTATGAATATGTTTTTTTGTGAAATATTTTGACAAAATTCAGATTATGTAAAAAAAAGTTACAAAAAATTTTTTCAATCATTTTTTTTTTACAGAAATGTTTTTAGTGACAAATTTGGATAAAATTTTTTGCATAAAGTTTTGATGAAAATTTTTTCCATAAAAAATTTTGACGTAATTGTTTTACGTTAAAACTCTTACTGTAATGTAATTGTGATTTTTTTCATATAATGGGTATGGGTCAAGTTTTGGGTCAATAATTCATTATTAAAATAAGTCAGGTCTAAAACTGACACAAATAAAAGTGAGTAAGTATTTAAACCCAGTTCAAAAAAATAGGTATTTATGGGTCAGGTCAAGGGCATGACGAGTTAACCAGTTTTTTACACACCCTGTAATAATAGTTATTATAAGTTACAATTTAGTTTCATTTAAATTTGAAATGTAATTTCTGAATTTCTAATCTGTTACTATAAATATTCATATTAATGACAAAATGAATAGAAAAGGTTATAATGCAATCTCCCTCTATAATTCTTTCTCTCTCTCCCTTTTGTCTTTCTTTCCATTCAAATTGCTATAAAATCACTTAATTTTATATTTATTTTGCAATTGGTTATCATGCCTACTCTTATTTTGTCTAACCCTTTCAACCATTATATTATAATCTCATCCAATGGTGGAGATTTATAATATAAAATAAACCATTTTACTCTATTATAAATTTCCACCGTTGGATGAGATTGTAATCTAATAGTGTTAAAAGGGGTAGGCAAAAGTATTTTTCTCAATTCATCAAACCCATCCGCTATTGTTATGAACGTTTGCATAAAAAATTGAAAATTTGTGTCAAGAAGAAACAAATCCAGATGCCCTATATTATGGGATCAAGTATGACTGTTGTTGGGATAAGTTGATAAGAAGAATAAGATGAAGAAAGAAGAATAAAGAGATAAGTTGATTCGATTTCAAATTTCAACAGCAAAATAGAAACGTTACTGTAATCGTGGATTAATTCAAGGAATGGATTATTCGTGGTTTTTATTTTTTTGTATTCTTGTGGTTTCTACCATGTTCAATAATATCAGATTCAAGAAATTTTGAAAATTATATTCATCCAGTAGAATTGTCATGCCATTAATCATTGATTGGATTTAAATTCAAATATAAATTCAGATTATAAATTATGCAAATCGACAGAGAGAAAGATGAGGAGAGAGAAAGAGTATGGGAGGAAGTAAGGAGAAATAAAGGGGAAAATGGTTTATTTTATTTTGCAAATCTCCACCATCAGATGAGATTGTAATCTAATGGTATTGAAAGAGTAGGTAAATGTAGGCAAAATAAGAGTAGGCAGAATAACCTATCCCATTTATTTTTAGGGAAAAATATTTGTCATTTTTAAAGGATATAACCTTGTGTCATTTTAGATCTTAACCATGATTTCCGTCAATCAACGGTTATAATTTATTGGGTCAAAATCATTAATTAATTAATTAATAATAAGTTTGACCCAATAAATTATAACCGTTGATTGACGGAAATCAACGGTTATGATCTAAAATGACACCGAGTTAGATATATATCTTTTAAGGGTTTGATGTTTGTCATTTTAAATAACAGTCATATCATTTTAGAAGAGAGATAGACACAAGAAATGAAAATCATTGGAGAGAAAGTGTGTGGTTTTTTTTAATTTAAATTTTAAATATAAAAATATTATTTTGTGTCTATCTCTCTTAAGATGACATAACTTTATGTCATTTAAAATGACAAATACTTTTCCCATCTTATAAAAAGACAAACATTTTCCTCTTTTTTTAATCTAAAGTTAATTTTTTTAAATTAAGATAATCTAAAATCGAACTTACAAACAACGATTAAACACACAGTAACGTTGGTAGCGGTCGTATTCAATTAAACTCTGATCGAACTTTTACTTTCCGTGAATACTTGACTTAATTACCAAGCCAGTGTTCGTTAAGTTTCTTAGTTAATGTCTGATGGGTCTCTTCAATGCGACCAAGTAAGGCCAAGTGGGTGCGTGTGTATGTATGATGGTAATCTGTGAAAATGGGAAAGGATATGATGTTTAAATTATATTTTCCCCTATGTTGCACGTTGATGCTTTTATTGGATGTTTATTGGTATAACTTTAAACTTTGTCCGTAGCAATTGCAATTGCAATTGCAATTGCTAATAAGATGTAGGTAGAGAACATCTTTTTGCAACAAATATATTATTGATTCTCTTATGTCACCTATAATAAGCTTTCTAGTATGCAACATTTGGGACTCAAAAGTAGGGATGTTATGGTCATCTGCTCTGAAAATAAATTACTTAAAATAATAGCACTTACCAAGTCTAATTGTTCCTTTTACAATTAATTCCACGCGCATTTTGCTTTCGAGCAATAATTAAATAAAAAGAGGACAAACAAAAAATGATGAAAGGATAAGCTCTTTCCGCGTTAAAACACATCCTAGAGTCTTCCTTTTTATTAAAAGAAGTATTTTTTAATTAGTATCTCTTGTTTTCTTGTTCCTTTCCATCAGTGTGATTTGAGATTGTATGGAAACTTATCTTCGTTGATGACAACTTTATATCTTGAATCCTTTAATTATTTGACCATTCCATGTGGACAGTAATTTTCTTATTCTAAAGTTTATGGGGAAATCCTTCTTTCTCATGAATTTCCTCGTGTTTTCTGTCACAAAATTAGTAGTTCATTTTATATTTCCATATATACAATCAAAGTTACCTGACTATATACTCATTATTGATTGCTATTTCAACAGCGTTGTGAAATGCGGCCCGATGTGGTTGGGTCAACCCCGTAAATCAGTCATTGGAGTGGTTTGAATCAAGTATCGAATTCGAACCAGTCATATACTCGACCTAATCAAACTCGGCCAAAACCAATGACTTAGTCGGATCATGTATTTTTATAAATAAATAAAAATTAAAAATCAAAATTGTTTCATCTTGTCAGAAAAAAAAATGCAAAACTCATTTTAAAATTTTTGTAATTTTATTTGCTAGTAGTATACTCTTCTACAATAACCTCAAATGTCAACTTCAAATTTTGAAGCAATTTGCGAAAAATAAATTAAGAGAATGTGTCATATGTCATTTCAATGTAGACGAATTTAGAAAATATGAGTTCACAATAACATCTGGCCTTTTGAATGTCATTGATGTTGAGATATTCAAGTGCGATGAGGTCCCACATTAGTTGGTAATGAGATAAGTGAAGAGTATATAAGTGGAAGGACCCATGAACCTAATGCCTTAAGGTTTTGGGTTGAGATGTGGTGTCGGACCCACTTGATATGACCGGTCTAGTTTAGCCCATTGTTGGTGGTCCCCCACCACGGGCTCCCCCTGGACCCGCCTGACAGTGGTATCAAAGCCGGGTTGTGCTCAAGCTAATCTGATGATTGATTAGGAGGCGAGTTGAGTACTTGACCCAGGAGTATTCGGTTGAGGGGGAGCATATCAATGTTGGTCACATTTGAGGGGGATATTCAAGTGTGATGAGTCTCACAATGGTTGGTAATGGGCTAATTGAAAAGTATATAAGTGGATGGACACATGAACCCAATACCTTAAGATTTTGGGTTGAGATGTAACTCACGGTTAATGTTACGTTTCTTTTCTTTTCTTTTTTTAAAAGGGAAAAAGCCGATGCTGATACTTTTAGATTCCTCTATTTTTTTTCTTGCTTTTATGTTGATCTGATGTGGGTACTATTTTTGGGGCCTGATTTATGACTATCTGTTATTTGCCCAAGTCCTCGATATACATGTGAATGTTCTAATAATTAATTATTTCTTTTCAAAGCTATTAGGTGGTGTTTGGTTTGGGGGGTTTTTAGATTACCCTATGCAAATGATATTAGGATTTTGGAAAGCATGTGTTTGGTTGAGGAAGATATGGCTCAATACCCGGTGAAATAGGATGCATACCATTTCACTTTTTGCCCCATTTAGCCATGCATCGGCACTATTTGAAAAACAAAATAGGGGATGGTTTTTTGACGAAACCCGGCTAAATCACATGGGTCCACAACAAATGGTTCCAAATATACTCTCTGATATTATCTTCAATTGTATGGTCAGTAGCGAAGAGAAGCACATAGAAACTGGCCGCACTGTTGAACGTATGCTTAGCTTCATTGTGTGGGTTGAAGAGCATGCTTTGGTTGGTGTTGCTGTTGATGATGAGGTTGCTCCGCATGCTTGGTTATGAAAACAGGGGAATGGTTTATCTCGCTGGCATTGGGCTTTTCGGTGCTCCTCTCCGCTACGTCGTTTTGCGAGGCAGATTCTGGGCTTTGGTATCTGTTGTGATTCAGGAATGCCAGAGAGCAAGCCAGTGGTTGGCCTCTCATGGCAACCACAGTTGCCGTTCCCATCTTCGTCAAATGTTGTAAATGATGGATCTCATACCAAATCTCAACCCGAGGCATCAAGTAGGACCTTTTGGAAACTGAATTCAGAGCTGGTTGATGGGCTTTTTGTTCCTCCGAATGATCCCAGAAAATTAAACAAGTTACTGAGAAAGCATGTTAAAGACACTGCTGGGAAGAATTGGTATGCGCTAAATTGTGATCTAAAACAAGTTTCTGTCTCTGAATGCAATCAGGGTTGAACCTTTTTTGTTTGGTTGTTTTTCTATTTCTCTTTTATGCCACTTAACTGGTTGTAGTGGTAGTTGCCCTTTTTATTAATCAAATATAAATTTATTCATCTGAATTTTATTTAGTTCATTTTGATTATTTCCTATGGTTTGTTCTCTTATTTTTTGTTGAAAACTATGAATGGGAATTATCTAATTATATTTAAATCTTTGCCAGGTTCAACATGCCTGCTCAAACAATCACCCCTGAGTTGCAGAAAAATCTGAAGTTATTGAAGGTACTTTAGTTTGGACATCTTCTTCTTCTCCACAATGATTTGGAATAGTGATACAACTCTGGTTAGTGAGACAGTAGTTTATAAAATTTAATAGAGTAAGAGACAGGGCATTAGTAGAACTGGGTTGTTTTATTGATAATAAAAGGGAAATAACAAGAGATCAATCTCTTCAAGGAGCACACTGTTCTCTTCTTAGATTTCTCTCATCCTAAACTTGAAAAAAAAATTAGTCTGCCTGCTGGATATTAGCTTCCTCCTATTTGAAGATAAAAGTCTATCAGCAAAAAAAATAGGATAACTAGAAAGAGATAATATAACTAACAATCCTAATCCTATCAACTTATCGGAAATCAAATAATTCAAAAGTGCCCAACTATAATAACAAATCCCTTGGCTAACTAACATTATCTTCTGGTGAAGTTGATATGATCTTTCTGGTATATATTTTTAACAGCTGAGGACCTCTAATGTTTCAGACCGTATGAAATATGCTAATTTCATTGCCCAATATGATCTTCTGTGAATTTTGCTTAGATTGAGCTGACAAGCATTAGACATGCACACACTTGCATCCAAAATGATAAGAAAGAATGAAAGACAAGTAGGTGATGCTGATTTCTTCAAGAGATATGGTATTATAGTCACAGAAGGATTGGGAAGAGCATTTTTTTGAAGAATGAAAATTTCTTATTAATGTCTCTTATCAATTTAAGTCTTTTCATAATTCTTATGGGTTTGTTGTTGCCTTACAAGCCCCCTTCTCATAGTCCAGGTGTCACGCTGCTTGTTGATAGAATTAGGGTTTTCAGTGAAGGGTAGATAGACAGCTGCTCCTTTTGGGCTTTTGCTTCAACAAATAAATAATTATTAGCTCTTATCTGTAGTGAGTAATGACTGTTGTTTATCTGATGAGCTGAATTTATATGTGGTTTAGAATATTTTTTAGTTAGCCTTAGAAGCCTTCTGGAGACTTTCCTGATGTGGTGAAATAAACTACAATGATGTAAACTATTCTATACAGTGGCATGTTAAAGCTTTATGCCATGGATATGTACATTGAGCGTGCGATGGGAAATGTTGAGACCAAAGTTCATATCAATAGCATTAAAAATAAATAAATCTTTCTAGTCATTTATATAGTATTTGCTAACAACATAGATTTCAATCTATCTATCAACTTGTGTCAAGATATCTAATTTTGTTTCATACACCAGTTCTTATGCTTTCATTTCTGGGAAATAGGATCCTTACACTTTGATATGTATATATATTGATGATTACAGCTGAGGGGTGCCATTGATCCCAAGCATCACTACAAGAAGGGTGATTCAAAATCAAAGACACTTCCCAAGTATTTTCAGGCAAGTTCAGGGTTGTTATTTGTTCCATCAAAATTCAATTTCTGTTCAACAGGTCTTATTTTTGGGGATCATTTGAAAATGCTCAGGTGGGAACAATTGTAGATTCTCCTTTGGACTTCTTCTCAGGCAGAATAACAAAGAAAGAGAGAAAAGCATCGCTTGCAGATGAGTTGCTTTCTGATCAAAACCTTGCAGCATACAGGTAAGATTGGCAGTAGAAGGCATAGGTGCCTGGTCAAGTTTAAATTAGCACTTTATTCATTCATTTTATATATGCATGTACTAGTCAGCTTGGATGTGATGACCTTAGAGAATGAATGTCAGAAACGGTTAAATCTTTAACCAAATAACATTCATATCAAATCAAAACACATTTTAGGGGGAAGTGGTATTTATTATCTTTGTTTTTTCTGAAATTTTGCTACTAAATATATGATGTGAAAACAAACACATATCGGTATGGTATGTCGGTATTTAGTCCCTCACTTGTGGGTTGGAAGTTGGAATATTGAAGGTGGAATTAATAAGCCGTTTTAAGTTACTCAACCACTTTGTTAGATTATGTTGTTTGGTAAAAAAGCTTCGCACAATTAGCTAAAGTAGCATGCTTGTTCCTTTGCTTTTTAGGTTACTTACGTTCCCTCCTTGTTTATCAACTTTTTTAGGAAGCGGAAGGTTCGAGAAATTGAAGAATAGAATCGACCGGCTGGGAATGAAAAGTGGAAGATTAAAGATCGGAATTCTCGGAAGCGTGCAAAGGAAATGAGGAATTACTAAATTTTCCACCCTTTTGGAGCTCATCCATGTCATTTTCTCTGGTTTTGGACAATCACATTCAATGTTGTCAACAAGCAAATTAGTTCAATGCTACGAAACAGTTTAGAATTTTGATGTAATTTAAAAAGCTCCTATCTTAAATTAATTAACTATAAAACCTACTAATTGCTATGTTTGTTGTGTTTATTTTAGTCTGTCAGTGTTTTCAGTATCATTTTTTGTAGTATGGAAATTCACTTTCTTTAAAATGAAGTAAACAACTAGTGGCTGAGTACATCACGGATGTTCATGGATCATGTTTGTTTTGGGGTAAAAAAGTTTGGAGTAAGAAAAATTCAATTCCATCAAATTCAAGACTTGGAAGGGAAAATTACCAAAAAAAGAAACTCATGAAGGAAAACTTCTGTATCACATTTATGCAGACAATAATCACATTTCATATAATCATTGTCCATATTTTTAGCGGGAGTTCACTTTTTGTAATTTTTTCTAGATAAGAAAATAAATAATATTTTTGAAGCCTAGCATAACCGGAGATAATAGATAATGGCTACAATTAAATATGCAGAATAAAGGGTATTTATAATTTGAGTAATGAAATTCAAGTAAAATATGCAGAAATCAACAAGACACAAAATGTGAAATTGTCATGTTAGAACATAAAACAAATAATCATTTGCAACAATAAGCAACTTACATATGTTGTATATAAAAACAAGGGTATTTTCGTCATAGCACATTATTTCCCCATCTATATTTTATCAAAAGCCAAACATAGATTTTACAATAGTTATCTATTTTTTCTGGTAAAATTTTTCCTACCAAATAACTTTTTTTACATTTTCCTACCAAACTCATTTTCCAGCCATTTCCCTACTAATCTCATTTCCCTATCATTCATAAAAATTTCCCATCAACCAAACACCACCTTAATGTATCTTGTTTGTTGGCATCAGGAGGAAAAATTCAAGTGATTTGTTATGGACCCCATCGAGTTATGCTAGCCTACGAGATTGGAAAACGTACTCCATTTTTACTATTTAATAAAGGATTTATCATCTATCATTTAATATAATCACAAAAATTTTCTTACACACATAATATTTTGTGGGGTCCGCAATAAAAAAAATTCCGGCACGCAAAACGAATCTCTATAACATAACACAATCACTTTTCCTGCAACATAACTCTTCTAAAACCCTTTAACAAATATGACCCAACGTCTTTTGGCCTAAAAGTTTGCATGGACCCTTGTTTTTTTTTATTTATAATTTCATTGGCCAAAGATATAATGTTACGGGATGTTTATTTAGAAAAAGATATAATATAAAATAAAATGAAATTATGTGTCTTACTGTGTTACTCTTGATGTTATTATTAGTTGTTATCATTAATTTAAGGGAAAATATTTTCTCATGTTACATGAGAATTCAACTCTCATGTTAGTGATCCTTCGATTTGCGTGCAAAGTTTTTTTCTTTTTTTAATAAATATGGGACCCACCACTAGTTGAGTCACAACATTGAATTCTCATGCAACATGAGAAAATTAAATCCCTTAATTTAATGCTTAAATCAAAGAAGAAAAGGGAGAATTAATTTCTTCTAATAAAAAGGGCGGTTAACTTGACGGAGAAATGGATCCTCTCATGTGTTAATTAACATGACCATGTCATGTGGGAGGGTCTTAACCGTTAATAATTAAATCAATGGTGATGATTATGTAACTTCTTATCTTTAATTATATTTTTTTTCTCTCCTCTCTTATCACCATTCATTCATCCATATATGATTATGTTAATTAGCACATGAGAGGATCCACTCCCACTTGACGGCTTGTTACTCAGGTCATTTTAATTATGACAATTTAATGACCCAAAACTTATATAAAATTTATCATAAGTTTTTTTGTGGTAATAATAACCTAAGGGATAATATAGCCGTGATGGGTTGATAATTTGGAACTCATCAAATTTATCATATTATTGTATTAATTTAAAATATATAATTATATTAAAATTATGCATAAGGGGATTCATTTTAACCGAGATAAAATTTAGTTACTCCGAGCTCTGCTGGAGTTTCAATGTATACTACAATAATTGCAAATCCTGATATCAAAATTTTAATAAAGACATATGCACTAATAGAGTTATTTATAAATACTTCTTTGATATGATATTCAATAATATAATTGTTCCATATTGTTTTAAATCCATACAAAGACATTTTTTTTTTTGTACATATACAAAGACATTTTTTTTTTGTACATATACAAAGACATTTTTTTTTTTACATTGCCAGGAAATATCTCCATTCAACCTTCTCCGGGCACCATGCTCTGGGGATATGGCCCGTTTGGGCTACAACAAAGACATTTTAAATCTTATAGAATACAACTTTAGAGATTTTGATTTATATGTTTCAAACATTTTTAGTCCTTCTGGGACTTTCATATATGTATAATTGAAAAGTCATACCTTATATTTTGGGATTTCCATTTAACTCATCCCCATTTTTTTGTTCGACATCTTCAAGTGACTGGACTATAGGTCCAAGTATACTTTATGCTTGTATTATGAATCCAACATAACTTGTATTGTTTCAATCTGTTTTAGTCAATTAGCTCGATGTTCTTCTATAGTTTGAGGTTCATGATCATTATCATTAACTTTTTTAGAATAAATTATATTTGCAAAACATTATGAACAATAATGTCATATCTTCATATTTCTAGGTTTTAGGGAGATCTCATAACTTTCCGGTATTGGGACCACTTATGGGGTTGCTTTTCTAGAAATATGAAATAGTTATTTTATATAAGGGGTTTATATCTATCATGTCACATAACACCCAAAACTTTCCTACACACACAACATTTTATGGGGCCCACATTTTCTAAAGCAAAAAACAAAAAACAAAAATTAATGCACGCAAAACGAATCTCTATAATATTACACGATCACTTTTCCTACAACATAACTCTTATAAAACCCTTTTATATAATCATTGACCTCTTCTGTAGTCAAAAAGGAATATGCTTTGCATTAATGGATCACACTTCTCGTATACTTGTAGGATGTCCTTCAGGGACAATTAATCGCACAATAATATTTGCAATTGATACATATAATTTAGTGCGATGTTTTCGGGTATTTGTTAAAAAGTTCATTTCTATGAACTCCATGTTCACATTCAACTAATTTCATATGCTTTTGGAAATTTATCTTTTTTATCCCCTAATGATGGAAAAATTAGTAATAGATGGAGAGCCCAAACCAACACATATTCTAAGATGAATTTGTGGACCCATCTTCTTGGGATGGTGAAATATGGTATAACATAACCAAAAAATTTAAGATGAAATATATTAGGTTATTGATCAAACACAAAATCATAAAGGTGAAAATTTGAGATATAACAAAGGATCATATACAAACCAAAGATGCAACATGCACTATAACATATTTCCAAGCAAATATAAGTGTTGATTTCATAAGCATAATCCACAAATAAATTTTGAATAATTAATGAAAATTTCATTTTAACTATTTTGAGAATAAACACATGCGTTAATGTTTAATACTAATTTATATATAACCTAAAAAAAAAACCTAATTTATATTGATATGCAATAATCATAAAATGTTTTTGGAAGTAAATTGACATGTTTTATCAAGATAAGATATCTTGATAGAATGATCACTAAACTTGATCTTAACTATATTATTTGAGCGAGAAGTTTTAGTAATTTTTGAGTTGAAAGTAAATAATTATGTGACCATTGAGTAAAAGTATTAGTTAAAATTAAGGAAAAGTTCAAGAAAACCCCTATGGTTTATTCTTTTATCACTTACACTCTATATATTTTTTTCCTATCGATTAACCGTTGTGATTTTTCCCCATCCAAATTCCCTTTAACACTGTTAATAATTGAGTTAACTTGTCCGTTTTACCCTTATCACACTGTCATAAAGGTCATCTTCCCCTAGGCAATCCTTGGACATGTCCCAATGATCGAGTTTTCTTTGATGCATCAGTTATTTGGGGTCAGGTAGGACCTAAGCGATTCTTTGTCCTAAAGGAGACTACATAGCAATGAATTGGTTTTTTCTAGGAGGTGCAATAGGTCTCGTAATAATTTGGTTATTACATAAGGCATTCCCCAAGCAGTCACGGATTCCCTTAATTAATCTTCCGGTCCTCCTGGGAGCAACTGGAATGATGCCACCAGCAATAACATTGAACTATAATTCTTAGATGGAACAATTTTCAACTTCTTTATCTTCCGTTACATAAAGGAAAAAAGAAAAAATCTAAATATACTGAGATTGGTAATTCATCCTAATTTCAAAAGAGTCTCCCATCACTCACTAGAAAACTAGTTAAGAGAGAAAAAGCTATTAATCTTCAAGGTCGAAAAACATGCCCGAGACCTTAGTGAAGGTTATGGCACTTACAAATCGTCAACCAATATAACACTATGTTGGGTTTCCTCCTTCAATGTTAAGCCCAAGCTCATTTGAGGGGTTTTCCTAAAATACCCCTAACCCTAAATTCCACCTCTTATAAATACCCATTGTTAGGGTGGAGGCTAATGATATGAGAAGATTGAGTTAAGAAAAATTTGAGAGAAAATATTTGATTGTTTGAGCAAAAGCTTCATGCTTTGCATTTGAGAGATCTCTAGGGAGAGTTTGAGAGAAACATCTCTAGGGTAGTTTGATTATCACCATTGTTGGAGAGGTTGAGTTAACCACCACATTGGTGTATTTGATTATTGTAACCATTATTCTCATAGTGGATTTTTGATCTGGACTAGGTCCCGTGGTTTTTACTTCTTCATTGGAGAAGGTTTTCCACGTTAAATCTGGTTGTGTTCTTCTTCTCTCTCTCCTATCTATTTTTAATTTTTCCGCTGCGCAGTCCGACCTGGTGATATACAGGCTGTGGTATTGCCGAGATCCGAGCTCCGGATCTGGTTGATTGACTTCCGCACAAAAGGCTTTCTAGCCGAATTTGAGGGAACCGAGTTCCCAACAGTGGTATCAGAGCCCGAGTTCTACGGGTTCTGAGGGAGACGAGATGGAGACCAGTGGCATAACCCATGATGGAGATATGTTCAAGCTGACCGCAGACAATTTCACGTATTGGAAACCGATGATGGAAGATCATCTCTACTACAAAGATTTGCATGAGCCCATTATCTTTGATGAGAGACCGGCAGGCAAAACCGATAAGGAATGGGAGATTCTGAGTCGTAAGGCGGTAGCTACGATCAGAAAATATATTGACAAGAGCCTCTTTGAGCACGTGTCTGAGTTCACGAACGCGTATGAATTGTGGACGAAGTTGGAGTCCTTGATTCAGAAGAAGACTCCCAGGAATAAAGCACACCTGGTTCGCCGACTTGTGAAGCTAGAATACAAGGACGGCATGAGCATGATAGAACACCTCAACACCTTCAAAGGTATTGTGAATCAGTTGTCAAAAGCTGATATGAAAATTGATGAAGAACTGGAGGCATTGCTGCTGTTTAGTTCGCTGCCAGAAAGCTGGGATACTCTGGTGGTGACTTTGAATAATTCGACTCCAGATGGAAAGTTGAAGATGGATGTCGTGACAGACAACCTCCTGGGCGAAGAATCCAGGAGAAAAGAACGAGGTAGTTCCAGCACGTCTGAGGCCAACATTGCTGAAAATAAAGGGAAATCCGACTCCCTGGGTAGAAGCAAAAGCTGGGGTCGAGATCGTGATAGAAGAGAAAAGTCCAGAGGTCGGTCAAAGCCGAAATATGAATTGAAGTGCTTTTACTGTGGAAAGACAGGTCATAAGAAGCCGGACTGCTGGACCCTGCAGAATGATGAGAAGAACGGTTCTGTAAAGCCGAATCAGATTATTCTCAAGAAGAGTGAAGACAAGAGCACCACAGCGGTGACTGCCACTCCTGATGCCGAGATATTCCTCTTAGGTGAGGATAATTATTTGAATGTTGCATATGATGATTGCACCTAGATTGTTGACTCCGGTGCCTCCTTCCACGTTACTCCACACAAAGGTTTTTTCTCCTCTTACCGAGGTGGTGATTTTGAAGTCGTGAAGATGGGAAATCAGGTGATCAGCAAGATTGTTGGTGTCGGTGATGTAACTCTGACCACGGATGTCGGATGCCGACTTGTGTTGAAAGATGTAAGGCATGTTCCTGACATGCGATTGAATCTAACCGTAGGCAAACTTGATGATGCCAGGTTAGTGAACTACTTCGGTAGTGTTAGATGGAAGCTGGCCAAGGGAAACTTGGTCATGGCCCGAGGAAAGAAGGAAGGTTCATTGTACGTGATGCAAGGAAAGATAAATGGCGGAGAAACTAATTCTGTCCAAGATGAACCGAGCTTGGAGTTATGGCACAAGCGCCTCGGCAACATGAGCGTGAAAGGGCTCCAGATCCTACATAAGAAAGGATTACTGACCGGGTTGAAAGGCCAAGCGTTGGAGAGTTGCATGCATTGCCTAGCTGAAAAGCAGCACCGGGTTTCTTTTGTGAAGCCGGATCAGCCCAGGAGACGCAGGTATATTCTTGACCTCGTCCATACTGATGTTTGCTCCATGTCAGAAAGATCTCTTGGAGGAGCTCAGTATTTTGTTTCATTCATTGATGATCATTCCCGCAAAGTGTGGGTTTATTTGCTGAAAACTAAAGACAGGTACTCCAGTCCTTTAAAGAATTCCATGCTATGGTTGAAAGGGAGACTGGCAAGAAATTAAAGGTGGTCCGATCTGACAATGGTGGTGAGTATTGCGGCCCTTTTAATGCATATTGCAGAGCGGCCGGGATCCGACTTGAGAAGACGCCCCCCAAAACTCCACAATTGAATGGACTTGCTGAGAGGATGAACAAGACTATCGAAGAGAAGGTCCGAAGTATGCTATCCAATGCCGGATTGCCGAAATCATTCTGGGGAGAAGCCGTCAAAACTGCGGTTGACTTGATCAACCTCTCACCATCACGGCCACTTGAAGGAGAAATTCCAGAAGAAGTCTGGACAGGTCGGAAAGCGGCCTATAATCAATTAAAGGTATTTGGATGTCGAGCTTGTGTGCATATCCCTAAAGATGAAAGGGCAAAACTTGATGCAAAGGCAAAAGAATGCATCTATCTTGGTTCGCCGAGCTGTGAGTTCGGGTTCCGACTTTGGGATCCAATCAATAAGAAGATCGTGAGAAGCCGAGATGTGGTCTTTCATGAAGATGAGACCATTCATGACATCTCGAAGCCCAAAGTCCGGGTTTTTGTCAGACATGAAGAACCCATCCCTCCTATCCGAGCTGAAGCAGGGGGAGAAAATCAAGGAAATGTAGAAATTGATGACCAGCATCAAGCTGTTGATGACCAAGATGAGGTCCGAGTTGAAGATGAGATCCGGGATGAGAATGATGAACCGGGTTCTCAAGCTGAAGAACAGCCAAGATATCCAACTCGAGAAAGAAGATCCTCTACAAGATACCCATCTGATGAATACACCGTTGTAGTAGAAGACGGTGAGCCTCAGAGTTATGATGAGGCTGTGACGAGCTCAGAGAAAGAAGAATGGGAAAAGGCAATGCAAGACGAGATGAAGTCTCTGCACGAGAATCAGACTTATGAGCTGACTGAGTTGCCTGAAGGAAGACAAGCTCTGAAAAATAAATGGGTGTACAAGATTAAGAATGAAGAGAACGGGCAAAATCCAAGATACAAAGCCCGGATTGTGGTGAAAGGCTGCAATCAGAAGAAAGGAGTAGACTTTGAGGAGATTTTTTCTCCTGTGGTGAAAATGACCTCGGTCCGAACTGTGTTATCTATGGCAGCTTCGATGGACC
Source organism: Gastrolobium villosum (assembly GCA_032173675.1). Taxonomy (NCBI): domain Eukaryota; kingdom Viridiplantae; phylum Streptophyta; class Magnoliopsida; order Fabales; family Fabaceae; genus Gastrolobium; species Gastrolobium villosum. The sequence goes on from JAVKPL010015695.1 coordinate 122,974, forward strand.
TCGAGGTAGAACAAATGGACGTGAAGACGACATTCCTTCACGGTGATTTAGAAGAAGAGATTTATATGGAACAACCTGAGGGGTTCCAAGCTCCAGACCAAGCAGACTTGATATGTCGATTGAAGAAGAGCCTCTATGGCTTGAAGCAAGCACCTCGGTAGTGGTACAAGAAATTTGAATCATTCATGACTGATCACAAGTTTGAGAAGACAGAAGCCGACCACTGCGTATTTGTGAAGAGGTATGAGACCGGAGATTTTTTTGATATTGTTGTTATATGTTGACGATATGCTTATTGTAGGGAAAGACAAATCGAGAATAGCCGCCCTGAAGAAGGCGTTGAGCTCGTCCTTCGCAATGAAGGACCTCGGCCCTGCAAAATAGATACTCGGAATCAAGATTATCCGAGATAGACAAAAGAAGCTACTGTGACTAAGTCAAGAAAAGTATATTGAGAAGATTTTGAAGAGATTCAGCATGGACAAAGCCAAAACAGTGAGCACCCCCTTAGCCGGACACATAAAGCTGAACTAGAAGCAATGTCCGAGATCTGATAAAGACAAAGATGAGATGTTGAAGGTCCCTTATCAATCCGCCGTCGGAAGCTTGATGTATGCAATGGTTTGCACCAGACCCGACTTGGCATATGCTGTTGGAATGGTAAGCCGGTATTTGTCAAACCCCGGCAAAGAGTATTGGGAAGCTGTGAAGTGGATCTTCAAGTACCTCCGAGGTACCACCGACTTATGTCTCCGATTTGGAGAAGGTAAAGCCGAGTTGCAAGGCTACTCGGATTCTGATTTAGGGGGAGATTTCGACTCGAGGAAGTCGACGACGGGATACATGATGAGATTTGTCGGAGGAGCTGTCTCTTGGCAATCAAGACTTCAGAAATGTGTTGCACTATCGACAACTGAGGCTGAGTACATTGCCGCGACTGAGGCAAGCAAAGAGATGCTGTGGATGAAGAAGTTCCTCATGGAACTCGGCCATGAACAAGACAAGTACGAGCTGGGTTGTGACAATCAAAGCGCAATCCATTGTTAGGGTGGAGGCTAATGATATGAGAAAATTGAGTTAAGAAAAATTTGAGAGAAAATATTTGATTTTTTGAGCAAAAGCTTCATGCTTTGCATTTGAGAGATCTCTAGGGAGTGTTTGAGAGAAACATCTCTATGGTAGTTTGATTATCACCATTGTTGGAGAGGTTGAGTTAACCACCACATTGGTGTATTTGATTATTGTAACCATTATTCTCATAGTGGATTTTTGATCTGGACTAGGTCCCGTGGTTTTTACTTCTTCATTGGAGAAGGTTTTCCACGTTAAATCTGGTTGTGTTCTTCTTCTCTCTCCTATCTATTTTTTATTTTTCCGCTGCGCAGTCCGACCTGGTGATATACAGGCTGTGGTACTGCCGAGATCCGGATCTGGTTGATTGACTTCCGCACAAAAGGCTTTCTAGCCGAATTTGAGGGAACCAAGTTCCGAACACACTAATAGTAATAGCATTAGAAATCAAATATATACTTTACAAGCGATGTACTGATTAAATTTTGCTGAACACCTATTTAATAACACAATCAAGAATCCCAAGACCAATTAAAATTAAGATGAACAATTTTCAATTCATTGGGATCTTAGAAGCCAGAGAAAAATAACCATGACTGTTAACAGCTCGGTTAGGCTAAAGTGGCCGAATATGATATCTGACTCATAAAGGCAAGACGGGTTTGCATTGATAAATGACAGTTATGGTGATTGTGAATAAACCTAGGCAGTCTGGAGTTGCTAACAATGCATGAATATCTGAGGCATCTTCGCTCTATGTTTTGGCCAGATCTCTGAGGTCCCTAATTTAGTCCATCCAAAGATACCACAACAAAAGTGAATTTGTTATTTTCAAGTTTCCTTCTTGTCAATACTTTCCTGCTTCCCTTCCTTTCATTTTCCTCTGTCATCTGTCCACTTACCTCAATCATGTATTCGACTTTGCATGCGTATGTTTTCCTATGGGGAATTTGGCATTTAGTTACTTTTTTGTTTTTTTTAATATCAGCTAATTGTAAATTATAAAAGAAATATACTCTCTTTTAATTTTCTTTTTAAAATCTTTTTTTCCCTTTTGTTTTAAGAAAATAGAGGTTCACAGTTTAAATTATTTATTTATCATTTTTAAATATTTGGGACAAATTTAGATATTCACAGTGTGACATGTCTCATGTTCTGAATTAAAATATTGTAACCCCCACAACGGTGAGGGGATGTCTCATATTTTTTTCACAATTTTTTTTATATATTCCTTCTATTGTTTAAGTTTTATTTTTTTATGTTTCAGGTGTAATTCCAGATTCATATGGACAACAAGATATGCTAAATATATAATTAAACTAGTATAAAAGCAACTTCATTATGATATAGTTTAAGGAAATATTGTAAACTTAACACCGAACACAAATTTTACAGAGGAAATAGAGGCATTTCCCATGAGCTATCTTAATAAAAATAAAAACTGAAAAGCCATTTTTATTATTTGTATATTTTCAATAACAAAAGCAACCTTGTGGCCTCTTGCAAAATCTCTGGGTGAAGTAACTTGCCGAAGCATTGACATCAAGGACATGCAAAATTTGTATAGAATTTGCAAAAGTAAATAACCAGTTACATGTTTTCTAATTTGAAAATAATTCAAATGTTACTAGCAAAAGCGCAATGCTAACATCGATTTCAGGAATTAGTGCACGAAAACAGAAATGTTATTCGTGCCTTCATTTATGATCATTTAAGTCATTATTACACTATAATTTGATGACTAAAAAATATGGAGTATTAGCATGCTAATTAAGAATGTATAAAAGATACCTACAAAACAACGAACATACATACAATGGAATATATATATATATATATATATATATATATATATATATATATATATATATATATATATGTATATATATAGGTAAATAGACACACGATATGCTTCTAATCTATAGAAAGTAAAAGGCACTTGGTTTCTGGATAGTAGATATAGTATATTTGATTTAAACAATATAAATAAATATGTAGAAAAGTCAGACTCAATTTAAAGCTCAAAAAAATAGCTTCGATCTTTACTTACCATAGTTGCAATCAACCACCATGGTATATAGTCGGTGAAGAAATGTGAAATAAGCATGCCTGCATCTCCTGTTGAATAATATGAGACCAAAAACTCCCCAAAATCCCGATGCAAATCCGAATCCCATGCCCATATAGAACCATGAATATACTTCAGATTTATCATCATCATCATGATCTTCTCCCATCTGTTTTGTATTATGCGATTTTTCATCTTGTGGGCAGATCTGAGTAAGAGGGGGTCCACGAAGTTCATTATTACCTATATAACTAAGATTTGTGAAACCTTGAAGTTGGGTCCCCGATGGGATTTTGCCAATAAAATTGTTGAAGGACATATTCAATACTCCAAGAAAAGACAAACCAGATATAATAACCCTCACTAGTAATTGGGGATTTAATATTGAAGAATAATTAGAAGTAAAATGAATAAAGTCACCTTTGGTGAAAAAGGAGTTAAAATGACAGTTAAGGGATATAAATGCGGGTAAACAAAGTTACCCGAAAAATGAAAGTAAAGTTAAAAATATGACTAGAAAAATATTCTAGTCCATTAGGTAAAGTTTGGTAATAAATGGAGGTGTGTAGATAGATAAACTTTTACCCAGTTAAAGTAACTTAAATTTTACACACATTGAAATCCTTATTTCTCCTTCTTTATACGTGATGTTCCCTTTTCTTTTCTCTCTCCCCTCATCCCTCCCAAGCCCGTGGCTGCATCAAGGAGAAGAGGGCCTAGGGTTTATTTCTTTCTTCCTTCCATTCTCACTCATTTGGCCATCAAAAAGCATGATTCCACACATGAAATTGCTTGTAAACCACCCAATGAACCCATTCCACCCATCAATTTAAGCTATTGTTGAGTGTGTGAAGAGTTCTTCCTCCCCCCATTTTCGAGTTACTATTCATTGGAGGAAAAAAAGTGAGTTTTTGATGGAGCTTTGCTTGGAGGTTGCTCTCTAGGCTTTGTACAAGTGTTTAGAGGTAAGAAACCTTTATTTCTATGGCTTCATTTTGATGATTTGAGTCATGAAAATTGTGAGCATGTGTTGGGTGGGAAATAAATTAGTTTAAAATTTAATTGATGATGGATTCTTGATGTTTTGTATATAGAAATGGAAAAATAAGCATAATTATGTATGTAACAAATTGGAGAAAAATCCTATGCTTTCTCCCTTTATGGTTCGTTCATATAGGATTATGGAGGATTCATTGTGCAAAAAAAAAAGTTAAATGATATGGATTGTGAAGTTGTTATGTATGTAAAAGTTACAAAAATTAAGTGAAGCAAATGTTTAAAATAAAAAAAAAAAAATCCATGGTGTGGGCTCCCTTTCATATGGTTATGAGGGAATGATGTATAAAATTTTAATCCACGTAGTTGGAAGGCTTCATGTGTTGAAATAAGTGGAAAAGTGATGAATGAGTAAGAATACAAAGTAAGAAAAAAATATATTAGGGTGTCATGCCTTTAGGCTAGGCCATAAGGTGCCATAGAGGGATTTTGTCCAAAATTTAATTGGACATATATATATATATATATAGTGCAAGTTGCAAAGTTAAGGAAAAGAAATGAAATGATAAAGAAAGAGCACCTTAGGCCTTCCTTTAAGGATTTCGGCCTTGAGAGAAACAATGGGCCAAAGGATGTGTTTTAAATTGCTAGATAGAACTTAGGGAACAAATGAGGTTCTAGGAACTATTGGTTTTGGTTAAATAAACCCAATGAAAGTCCTAGCCTTCTTAGTTTGGCTTCGGCCAATTAAGGTCTTTGGGGCTAGAGAGCAATAGAAAAATTGTAATAAATGTCTAATAAAAGGATTTATAGAATTATGGGCATGACTTGCGTATTGGCATGGTATTGGCAAAAACGTAAAGAAATGAAGATAAGCGATAAAATGTATGCCTTATGGAAAATCTAGGCATGATAGCATTTTATTGATTTGTATTTGTGGATTCTTGCTCTAGGTGTACCTAGAAACTAAAAAGGATCGGAATCTCTTGAAGAAATATAAGTAACTTGTGTCACAAGTAAGCAGATCGATAAAGCTTCAAGAGGTAAGCTCTATGTTTAAGGAGTCTTTTCCTACTTGAGTGCTCCACCATAGTTAGTAGACTATGGTTGGACTATATGACTGTGTAGACACTCTGTATAGGTGCATTCATATAGAGATATTTGATGATATGATATGATATGACATGATATGATATGATATGATAAGACTGGTTCTGATATGATTTCTGTATTGACTTTTGGTACACGAATGTCTTCTTGGGTTTTGCCTGAGATTGACAGTGTACACCTCTGAGTTACTCTATTTCCGTTTGGGGCCATCCCTTGGAAATGACGGCGCACGTCTCTGTTATGATATGATTATATGTTCTGCTCAGTTATGATATCTGCTATATGTTGTATCTGTATACTCTGTATCTGACCTTCATGCAGGAGTGAGCCAGGGGTATGGAGAATTCTCTATAAACCTGGAGCTTATTGAGATTTGTAATCTCACCCCTCTTTGGGGACATGATTTCAGGTTCCCAGACTGCCGGTGAACCCTCAGCAGGCAGAGACGCGGCACGTGGCTGAGACGTTCGACTGATCGGATTTTGAGTGGCTGTAGGCTACTACCTTTTTTTGGAGTGTGTTGATGTAGTTTAGATTTCAGTTATTTTGGGGATCATTATGTCTGATCTTTCACTCTGTATATGGCCTGTATATGTTCTGTACATGTTCTTCAGTTTGATGCATGTACATTTTTGTATTCAGGCATGTTGATATGATTATGTAGTATTCAGTTATGCTTATGTCTTGGATTGCATGCTGTTAGATTAGTGGCACGGAGCCAAGTTTTGCATGCGCCCATGGATGGGTATCTGATTATAATTGCATGACTGGTACTTCTGGATATAAATATTGTTGAAACTGTCTATCAGGAACTCTTAGGAGTGGGATTGGGAAATCCCCGGTTGTCCGATTTACAGAGGTTACTCTGCCCGATTTTCGTTAACGCCTTATGAACATTAAAAGAGAAAAAGAAAAAGTTAGCTCGTATTTTCGTAAGTTTAAGTTTTCCGCTGTTTCTGTTGTATCATATGTATGTTAATTGAACCGGCTCGAGACGGGGATGTTACATTTATGGTATCAGAGCAGTTTCTCTAGGAGAGCCTGTGAAATATTGCATGAACTGTTCGAGTCATTATGTTCTTGAGTCTTTTCTTGGAGTCTTATGATATGCATGTCTGATCACTGAGTGTGAGCGTAGCTAACTCATTCCTTTGTGTGAAATATGCAGAATTATGGTTCGTCCAAGAAGGACTCCGGATCCTCCGAGTGACCCGACAGATCCAATTTTGGCAGATCTGGCCAGGCCCCGAGTAAATCAGCGGGGTGGTACTTCCCAGCCAGATCCAATTATAATGGCCTTAACTGAAATGCAGCAAAATATGGCTGCAGCTAGGCAGCGAGATCTGGAAGTAATGATGAAAGCAAATCAAGATCTGATAGAGGCTAATAGGTTGGCCAATCAACAGATGATGGAAGCTAGCCGTGCGGCGAATATTGAAATGATGAGGTTACTCCTTGCGGAGGTGAGGGCGGGTGGACAAGGTCCACAACAGCAGCCACAGCCACAGCCACAGCCACAGCCACAGCCACAGCATATTCCTCCTCCCCATAATCCCATTGTCGTGGAGGGGGAAGGAAACAATGAAGAGTCTAGTCACAGGGGTGGTGTGGCACAGCCAGTGAATAACAGAGAACAACGAGAAAGAATGCTTAATGCCTTCCGGAAACATGCACCACCAAATTATAAAGGAGGCATTGACCCCATTGCCGCCATTCAGTGGTTGGAAGAACTGGGGCGTATTTTTACTGTCATGGAGTGTGATGATCATCAGAAATTATTGTATGCTTCTTATATGCTGCAAAATGATGCAGCCGATTGGTGGAGAAACACCCGTCAGTCTTTTGAATGCCAAGGTTATGCTATCACTTGGCCTTTCTTTGAAAGACATTTTTTACTGAAATACTTTCCGGAAGAAGCCCGGTTAAGGAAAAAGGGTGAGTTTGAAGAACTGAAACAGGGTCAGATGTCTATTGATGAATACTTGAACAAGTTTAATAAACTGGCCAAATACTCTCATTTTCAAAGAGCACCACCTACTGAGGATGATCTGATCTTTAAATTTCATAAAGGACTACATGATAATATTTCTGAAAAGCTGGCAGGTGATTCGTTTGATACTTTTGCTGCACTTGTTAAAAAGTGTAAAAATGTCCAAGAATATTACAGAAGGAAGAATAAGGACCAGTCAGCTCCTAATTCCGGTCCTAAAAATACTACCGGAAATTCAAAAGGAAAGGGTTTGCAGGCGAAACAATCTGATGGTAAATTCAAGAAGACTGGAAATTCCAAGCACGGAAATTTTAAACCTGTTGCTCCATGTACTATCTGTGGAAGAACTCATGCAGGAGTTTGCAGGAAAGAAAAAGGGCTTTGTTATAAGTGTGGTCAACCCGGGCATTTTATTAAGGACTGCCCCTATGGTGGGGGACAGGTGTCTGCAATTCAGGCTACCCCGGCCCCTATGATGATAGAGGAGCCATCGCTTCCTCCTCCACCTCCTGTTGCCCGTGTATATGCAGTGACCCAGCCAGAGGCTGAGAGATCGTTGAGAAGTCTCCTTACTTGTCTGTACTTTCGGGTTGTAAAGGCCTTGAAGGAAG
>JAVKPL010015696.1:0-12998 GCA_032173675.1 Gastrolobium villosum
TGATTAATTAAAATCTTCTTTAAAAAAAATCTTATAGGATTGAAGCGTTAACATATATATGCCCATCAATTGCATTTGGGCAAGCCAAACATACTATGAATTAAAATCTTTTTAAAAAAAAAAAACTTCGGGGGCATCCCCCGCCATAAATGTGCACACATAAACAAAATTTCATGGGTCCGCCACTGGTAAAAGTGGTGGTGACAGATAAGGATGGCCAATAAAAGTGGTGGTGGCGGTGCAACCGACGATTGGTGGCAGTTGTGGGGGTTGATCGATGATGGTAGTGGCGGTGATAGCAAGTGACAATGGTGGTGGCTAGTAGCTAATGGTGATAATCAATGGTGATGGTGGTGGCAGTAATGGTTGTAGAGGTGGCTGATGGCTGGCTATGGCGACGGTGATAAGGATTAACTCACATGTGCATAACAAAGTTCGTAAGAGAACAACATACGGGTACATTTGGGATGAGAGGGATGTGACATTTACTATGTTATCATATTTATTCCTAACCCGAGTACCTCTTTAAGATAGCTTATCCTACTGCGTACAAGATAAAATTAGTTGATACGATAAATTTATCGTATCATGTTAGTTCACCAAATAATGGATAAGAGCAGAATATGATAGTCTATCATATCTTGTCCTCTTTATCTTGACCATCAAACAGTACCTAAGTGGTTTACTTATCTCTCACGATGCACATCATCTCATGTGCAATAATAATTCGCTTTTATTGTATGCATTTTAGAATCCACACCTGCCTATATAAATGGGGTTCATTTCTTCGGTTATGATTTTTCCCCTTTATACATAACTCCACCACCTCTTGTTCATTGATGAAGTTTCTACCGACTATAGGTGAACCACCACCTCTTGTTCCACCAAAACACACAAAGGAGCAACCCTTCAAGCGCCTCATACAACCATCAAAAGGAGACCAGTTTAAGCAACAACTTAACACATCCGTCTCAGAGAGAACAAAGTTTTTATCCATCAAATAAGTATAGGTTTTAGCCTGAGTAATTATCCACTAAGATATTGTACTTTTATTAGTGGTTTTGTTTTGTTTATCTTATTTAGATAATTTTAGCATCAAAATAACATTCTTGTTTTACTAGTTTGTCTTTAAAAATATAAACATTAAAGCAAAAACATATTTCATTTAACTATAATATGAGTAATGAGCCCAAATTTAAATATATGGATATCCATTTGTTATGGACATTAAAGTGTTGTCATCCATAAAAAGAGTTTGAGTACAAATATTTTTTCTTAAACATGGGGTATAAGCACACATATTCTAATGCTTTACCCATTGCCATATTATATGAATAGGAAAATAACGTCATAAATACTACATAAAGTTTTGCAGTAAAATTATACTAATCGCATTTTATGTTTGTCAATTAAATACTAAATCTCATTTTCCCAAATAAATTATACTCTATACCAGTCTTTATGGACAACTAACATCTTTATTGAGGGTTAACATTAAGGTTATAAACTATTTTGATCTACCGGATGGCCTTGCCTAATCATCTCAATTAACGCCCGATCGTCTCAACTAACTGCTCAATGAGACAATAACACTTAGCACCTAAGGGCACTTGGACCCTCATTACACGTGTCTCTCTCGTATATCTCACATGTGCATGTTTTTCCACATTAAGAGCCATACAGCCTCCCACCATCGCGAGGCCCATGAGGTTCAAAATGATTATAACATCACACTTCATCCCATGTTGCAGTTAGGTTAAATATTAAACCTCATTTCCTCTAAGAAATGTTTCTCCATCCCATTCTTTATATGGATAACTAACATCTTCACTGAGGGTTAACAATGGGGTTAAAAACCTCATCCATCTAACAATGGTCTTATTTTACTTCATATTAATTATTCAATAAATTATTTAAACCTTAATCATTTTCTCTAAGAAACTACACTTTATCCTAGTTTTTATGTATAACTTCTTTGAGGGCTAACGGTGGGGTTAGAAACCCTATCCATTAAACAATGGTATATTTTTATTTCATGCAAATTGTTTAACAATTTGATCCAACTCTGCCTATATTTTCTCATTTTTGATAAAAAAATATATATATTGCAATTGCATTTAACTATGATTTTGCATGATATTGAGAGATTTCAAACAAAATGTTTATTAATTTTTTCTCAAATAAAATGAAGAGTATACATAAGGATATGTTTTCAAGACCTTTAAAAAATGGGAAATAGCAAATTATGTCTTCTAAGATTTAACTATTTAGCCCCTAGATTATACTATATCAAACTAGACATCTCAAGCCTTCCAATAAGGTATAACGTGAGTCATTTGGTTGGTATAACTTGAGTTATGCAACTCACAAAGTAACTGATTAAATTGAACTTCCAAAAATAGGACAACCACTTCAAAGCTGAACCTAAATTTATTCAATTATCTAAGGTTCCTAGGATTTTGTATAGTTATAGGTCTTTGAGTAAGCTTTACATAGGTTCAAGTCTTACTCAATTTGGAGCTCTATTGCTCAAGATATGCGTGTTTTACTACGCTACATGTGATTTGCCCGACTCTTCTCACTTGAGCGAGCAAGTTAGTAACAAGCGTTGTTCTTGAATTTCCTCGTTGGACTGCTCCTTGAGTGAGATGCAACAACGAGCAAGTCTAGAGAGTGACATTTTCCCCTCTTTTTGCTCACTGGACTAGCGAGCATGTCAGCGAGCAAGCCCTATATACCAAAAATGACAACTCCTTGCTGCATTTTAACTGTCAAGGGTTGCCTCCAAGGCCATTTATCACCCAAAAGACCATGTTTTAAGCAACATATATTCATCTAGATATACATTGACATAATATATAACTTCCATTCTTTGAACCAAAAAGCTTGGTATCAAGTCATCCATCTAACAACACATACATCCATATACATTTTCATACTTGAATTCCAAAATAATATGTCATAAGTCTCATGTACATATCATTTGATCAATTGAATTAGATAACGTGATGCCCAAACTCAAGCAGATTACATATGACATGATTATAAGCTTTTAATCAAAAGAATGTCAAAGCTTTTACAAAATGTGTATGGCTATACAAAAGTCTCCAAAATACAAGTTTATCTTATAATTGTCTTTCCTTTTGACATAGTTATATTTATGACCACATTACAACATCTTTTAATACAATTTACCAAAAGTAAATATCAAAATAAGGTCATAACATGTCCCTATGTCAAAAGAAACAAAAATCAACATGTTAATGCCTCCAATCCCTAAGTTGGCCTCTTGCTAAGGGAAATCTTATCCACACCACTTGATGTACCTGAAATATGATTTCCCACACGGGATGAGATACTATAGCACTAGAGCCATTCCATTCGCCAACTTGCCAAATACAAGAATGCTCATATGACACTTCCAATAGAAAACCTTCAGGGCTTTTTCTCTCAGGCATCAACCACAAGGAGTCTACTCCACGCAACTTTGGCTCCAAGGGAAGTCCATATTTCATATTTTCCTGGCCAGGGAATCCTTTCCAATCGTGCATTCATATAAAGCATATACTATCATATTATGCATCACTACTCAATTTAACACATAATGCATATCAGTCCATAAAATCATTACTACTCATGGAGTATGTGGAACAACAAAGACGATTAACCCCAAGGTATAAGAGTTTACCTTTCAAGCTATCATATAGCTCCTCTTGACCCAAGTACTCAAACACCAACAAAATCACTGACACCATCTATTCCAAGTGTGTGGTTCTTATCAATACATATGTATATACATTAAAATCTATCCACATCCTTAAATATCAACAAAACATATGTTTAGTAGCTTACCACAAATCCTTGAAATCTCAAGGGCTCCAACCCTAGATCAATGGTTGTTCAAACCCACTTTAAACACTACTACATACAACAACAAGGATTCAAGCATCAATACCACTATCAATGACTAAACCCTAAAGCCCCAAATTTCTCCACGAAGCCTAACATCCATAATCATTAAAATCAACCAAAACCCAACAATGAGCTCATGGGGCTTACCTAAAAAATGCCCAACAAAAGTGGGATACAAAACCGAAGCTCCGAATATGGAGGATTCTCCCAATCTCCAACACTAAGAAATGACGCCCCAAGCAAGAAAGTGAGGTGACTCTTCTTGGTTAACTCTAATGGTGGAAAATGAGATGAATGAAGTGGGGGTGGGTTATAGTTTCTTGGTTCTCAACCTTAATCAAGAGGAAGAAATGGTTAAAGTTTCATTCCTCCCTCCATTCATGAAGGTGACAGGAGTTTGAGAGAAAGATGGAGGGTGTGTTGATTGGAATGTGAGAGGATGAGGAGAGAGAGATAGTGATGTGCCTCTGGCAAGTGTGATTTTTCTGTGATAAAATGGACAAGAATTGAGTCATAAGAGAGCAAATTAAATACATATTGGCTAATTATATTGATTCTTTGAATGTCAATAATATTCACCTTTTAATTGTATTTTTACAGGGAAAATAAATGAAGAATTACAAAAAACCTGTTAATGCAATTTTCCACGGTTATAGCACACTATGAGTTCTAAGCATGGCGCGGGTCAGCACCAAACTGGCACAAAACCGCACCAGATTACGAACTTTGCAGCGAGGACATCAAAGTGGCGCGAGGTAGCAACAAAGTGGCGCTCCTCAGCGCAGCAAGACAGAACCTTGGCGCAACTTAGCGCCCACTCATGAAGAAACTGGCGCTCCTCAGCGCAATATCACAGAAGGTTGGCGCAACCTAGCGCCCATTTACGAAAGAAAGTGGCGCTTCTCAGCGTAATAACACAGAAGGTTGGCGCAAGGGAGCGCCAATTTACAAAGGAAATGGTGCAAGCTAGCGCCGCAAGTCAGTGCACTGGCGCTAGCTAGCGCCTAAAAGTAAAGGAAGTTGGCGCTAGTTAGCGCCAATGAATAGTGAAAGTGGCGCTAACTAGCGCCATTTGTGCGAAAAAGTGGCGCCACCCAGCGCCAAGATTTGGAGTGGCGCAAACGTGCGCCAATTCGGTGCCAACTAGCGCCGGTTTGCGGGAACAGATCTTCGTGTTTTCTGAGGATATTTTTGGAAGGAGAAAAGAATATTATAAATGTGACATTTGCTGAATTAGGTCAGCAGACTGGGCAGATCTGAAAAAAGAAAGGAAAAACACAGATACAGGTTAAGAGACAGATCTGAAGATTGGAGGAGAAGGGCATTGGATGTTCTTCGTTCTTCATCTACATCTAGTATTTCTTTATCTTTTGTTTTAATTTTATGTTGAATTTTAGATCAGCGATCATGATGTTGATCGACTAGATCATTTTTATTGTAGTCAGGGTCACGATCCATATGTGAACCCTTGACATGAAGGATTGATTTGTGATTTTTAATTTATATAATTATCTTTATCTTTACTCTGTGCGAATTTTATATTCCCTTTATTAGAATTGATCAATCTGATAGTTGGGGATATTCTGAGGATCAAAATCCTAGATAGGAATATTGGGGTTTTGATCTCGAAAGAGGGTAAGATAACAATCTGTATGCGTGCTAGGAATAGACGTGTATACGATTGCAGATGCTTAAATTATCACGCTCATTGCTTGATCCCATGAGAAACATTGCAAGGAATTGGGGTTTCTCATGGGATTAAAGGGTTAACCCTGCAAGGAATTGAGGGTTAACTATTAAATCTTTTAGATGATAATTTATCTGAGTGATTATATAAATGATTATTATAAATCAATCCGGAGTAAAAGCGGGGATCATTTGGTGAATGAACCCTGGATACAATACTTTTCTCATATTTTTCTACAAATCAATTTTCAATTGTATTGTTTTCCTTTTCAATTCAAAAAACACAAAAACAAGTCTTTATTTTTAATTTCACTCAATTTGACAATATTTGTCACACAAACCCTATTTGAAAACTTTCATTCTTTAAGAAATTTTTTACTTGATATTAGATCTAATCCCTGTGGAGACGAACTGTATTTATCACTTTATTACTTGTGCGATCGGTATACTTGCCGGAGAGCATCAAGTTTTTGGCGCCGTTGCCGGGGATTAGCGTTTCTGATATCATATAATCTTGATCTTTAGGATTGGATTTGTGAATATTTGTGAATATCTTTATTTTCTTTATTTATTTTAATTTTATTTGAACAGTGCTACTAATCTCTTTTCTGAAGTTGTATGCGAGGTACTCTCCCAGAATTTCCACTTAATTTGGAGATCACTAGAGCAGAAAAGAGGAACAGAAAACTTGCTCGGAAAAAGCTTGCATTCAACGAGTTGGGAATTCTGTTCGAAGAAGCAAAAACAATGGCTGGGCACAATGATGAAGTGGACAATCCACTCATGGATACAATCCTCACACCAGCATTCAACAGACCTAATTCAAGCATTATTCATCCAGAAGCGGGCAACAATTGGGAGCTCAAATCTGCCAATATTCAATTGGTAGAGCGAGCTCAGTTTGGCGGAGAGGCGGATGAGGACCCTCACAGGTTCATTGACAGATTTCTGATGATCTGTGACTCAACCAAGCACCCCCAGGTGTCCAATGATGCAGTCAGGCTGAGACTGTTTCCCTTTGCTCTTAAAGGGAAGGCTTTGAATTGGTTGGAAAGGCAACCAGCAAGAAGTATTCCATCATGGGAGAGTCTTTCAAATAAATTCTTTGCTGAGTTCTTTTCCATGGAGAGGTTTAACCAGATGGTGAATGATATCACCAATTTCACTCAGGCTGAGGGTGAAACTATATGTGCAGCATGGAACCGCTTCAAGGATCTGATGAGGAGATGTCCTCATTACCCCATGACTAATGGTGATCAAGTCAGAATTTTTTTCAATGGGTGTAAACCTGAAGTGCGGATGGTATTGAATGGTGCAGCAGGTGGCAGCATCAAATCCTTGAGAGCAAATGAGACTCTTGAGTTAATTGAAAGAATGGCTGCCAACGAAAATGAAGGTTTGACAGCCAAGCCTAAGAAGGGAATTTTGCACCTAGATAATAATGATGCAGTTCTGGCTGAGAATAAATTGTTATCACAACAATTAGCAATTCTAACCTCAAGGGTAGATAAGATGCAGTTTTCTAATGTACAAGCTCAAGCTGCTGCAGTTGTTTGTGAATATTGCAAGGATGATCATGAGTCTAATGAATGTCCAACATTATTATCTGATGATCCTCCTCAACAGGTGCAAGTAAATGGTGTGTGGTATGACCAGCGACCCCAACCACATAATATTTCAAGAAATCAGAATTTTCATCCAGGAAACAATAATTTCCAGCGGAAGGTGCAAGGTACTGGTCTTGATTTCAAATCCAATAATTATTTGCAACCACCACCAGTTCAACCAAAGGAACCTTCTGATTTAGAAAAGCTAGTGGGACAAATGGCCCAACATTCAAATGCTTTTATGGAGGAGACTCGAGCAAACACTAGGAATACACAAGCTTCTATCAAAAATTTGGTGATTTTTATGAGATGCAACAACAGCTTTCACAGATGTTTATTCAGAATCAGCAGCAGTTCAAGCGTATCTCTATTCAGAATGAGAAACTTCTTATGCAGGGAGAGTATTTTCAGCAATTCCTGGAGCATGCATATCCTACTGTGCCATTTGAAACATTCCAACCGGTGTATCCAGAAGTTCCTCCTCCTTTTGTGTATCAAAACCCTTGTCCTGCTCCGGCTCCAGCTGATGTTCCCATGCCTTCACAGCCATTTATTGACCCAGAGCTGTATCGTCCTGCTCCTGATCCATTCCAAGATGCTCGAAGGATGGCAACGGAAGATTCTGAAGATGAGGACGATTGATGTCTCCTACGGATGGAGATATATTGTATTTAGCTTAATTTTTCTGTTTCTTAAATTTGCTGTTTTGATTATGACCATAGGTTGTAGTTAGGGTCAATTATTTTCTTTTTGTTAGATTATTCCTCAAACATTCGGATATTTTGATGTGTGCATTATAGTTTCTTCTATATGCCACTGTTTGTTCTATTGTGCAGGTTTTCAGTCATTTTTGTGGTCTAATTATTGCTGAGGACAACAATGCTCTAAATCTGGGAATGGTTGGCTTGCACCTTAGAACTTCAATTCTTCGATCAGGGGAGATATTCTAACTCTTGTAATTTATTTATTTTTAGTTATTTTTATAGTTATTTTGTGTGATCTTAAAAAAAAAAAAAAAAAAAAAAATGGTGTGTTTTGAACAAATCCCAGGTTTAAATGTGCTCATCTTTTTAATGTACATGATTAAATTCTTGGAATATATTGTATGACTTTCTGACATAACATTGCATAGGCATAATTAGATTGCATGATTGCTCGGTTGTCTGAATTAAGATTGTGAATTCTGATAATGTCTGAAGTCAATTTTCTTGAGTCTACATTGATACCATAGCTGTGAGGTTTTGAGCTTAAACACTGAAATTTTTGTTGAAAGGCCTCACTGTTGTAATACTCTAGAACTTGATTTGTTTCTCTGTAATGCATGCATTGATTGATATGATAAAGGCATTTTGTTCTTATTAGCTATTGGCCAAAATAGCCCACCTGTATGAAATTTTCCCTTGCTAGCCCTTTTGAGCCTGAATTGATTTATTGTAAAATGACCTGTGGCCTGATTAATGGCTTAGCCAATATCCATATAACTTACCTTGGTTGAGATTGAATCACTGAAAGTGTTGGAAATAAAGTAAAGAAAGTGAGGTAAGCTCCACAATGGTCAAGTAAAAAAAGAAAAGAGAAGAAAGGGCAAAATGAAAAAGAGAAAAAGAAAAAGAAAGCAAGAAAAAGGAAAAGAGTAAAAGGTGGCAGGAAGGAATGAATTCCCGGAATTCTGTGGGAATGTTAGTGGAGCAAAACAATTGAGTTGAAATTGTTAAAAATGAAATAATATCAGTTTTCAATCTCTTGGTTGTTTGAGCTACTATCCAAATTTTCCTACCTATTACCCCAGCCAAAGTTACAACCTGTGAAGTCCTTTTGATCAATTAATGCATGTGTTTGATTCTTCAATTTCAAGAATTTTGTAGAATATAATCAAGCATATGGTAGTGTTATAGCTTTGAGTAATTGAGTGCTCATGATACCCTTAAACACTGAGTGTTGAGTGAACATTATTTATCTGTGTGAGGGGTAATCAATGTAGACTTATATATTTAAGAAGCTGATGGCATTATTAGAAGTTCATGATATTGAGTCAGGCATACATGGCATATTGAGTCTGAGAGTGACTATGATTGTTATGTTAGATTAAGTGAATATTTCCTGGATTAAGTCTTTTACATTGCTGGGGACAGCAACGTTTAAATCTGGGAATGGTTTGATGTGCCTCTGGCAAGTGTGATTTTTCTGTGATAAAATTGACAAGAATTGAGTCATAAGAGAGCAAATTAAATACATATTGGCTAATTATATTGATTCTTTGAATGTCAATAATATTCACCTTTTAATTGTATTTTTACAGGGAAAATAAATGAAGAATTATAAAAAAACCTGTTAATGCAATTTTCCACGGTTATAGCACACTATGAGTTCTAAGCATGGCGCGGGTCAGCACCAAACTGGCACAAAACCGCACCAGATTACGAACTTTGCAGCGAGGACATCAAAGTGGCGCGAGGTAGCAACAAAGTGGCGCTCCTCAGCGCAGCAAGACAGAACCTTGGCGCAACCTAGCGCCCACTCATGAAGAAACTGGCGCTCCTCAGCGCAATATCACAGAAGGTTGGCGCAACCTAGCGCCCATTTACGAAAGAAAGTGGCGCTTCTCAGCGCAATAACACAGAAGGTTGGCGCAAGGGAGCGCCAATTTACAAAGGAAATGGCGCAAGCTAGCGCCGCAAGTCAGTGCACTGGCGCTAGCTAGCGCCTAAAAGTAAAGGAAGTTGGCGCTAGTTAGCGCCAATGAATAGTGAAAGTGGCGCTAACTAGCGCCATTTGTGTGAAAAGGTTGCGCCACCCAGCGCCAAGATTTGGAGTGGCGCAAACGTGCGCCAATTCGGTGCCAACTAGCGCCGGTTTGCGGGAACAGATCTCCGTGTTTTCTGAGGATATTTTTGGAAGGAGAAAAGAATATTATAAATGTGACATTTGCTGAATTAGGTCAGCAGACTTGGCAGATCTGAAAAAAAGGAAAAACACAGATACAGGTTAAGAGACAGATCTGAAGATTGGAGGAGAAGGGCATTGGATGTTCTTCGTTCTTCATCTACATCTAGTATTTCTTTATCTTTTGTTTTAATTTTATGTTGAATTTTAGATCAGCGATCATGATGTTGATCGGCTAGATCATTTTTATTGTAGTCAGGGTCACGATCCATATGTGAACCCTTGACATGAAGGATTGATTTGTGATTTTTAATTTATATAATTATCTTTATCTTTACTCTGTGCGAATTTTATATTCCCTTTATTAGAATTGATCAATCTGATAGTTGGGGATATTCTGAGGATCAAAATCCTAGATAGGAATATTGGGGTTTTGATCTCGAAAGGGGGTAAGATAACAATCTGTATGCGTGCTAGGAATAGACGTGTATACGATTGCAGATGCTTAAATTATCACGCCCATTGCTTGATCCCATGAGAAACATTGCAAGGAATTGGGGTTTCTCATGGGATTAAAGGGTTAACCCTGCAAGGAATTGAGGGTTAACTATTAAATCTTTTAGATGATAATTTATCTGAGTGATTATATAAATGATTTTTATAAATCAATCCGGAGTAAAAAGCGGGGATCATTTGGTGAATGAACCCTGGCTACAATACTTTTCTCATATTTTTCTAAAAATCAATTTTCAATTGTATTGTTTTCTTTTTCAATTCAAAAACACAAAAACAAGTCTTTATTTTTAATTTCACTCAATTTGACAATATTTGTCACACAAACCCTATTTGAAAACTTCCATTCTTTAAGAAAATTTTTACTTGATATTAGATCTAATCCCTGTGGAGACGAACTTTATTTGAATGTTCTTTGGAATGGAACTACAACTCAGGAGTTTTTCCCATCTAGGGGATTTAGGCAATGTGACCCTTTGTCCCCTTATTTATTTATTATTTGCATGGAGCGGCTTGGTCATCTCATTTCCTATGCAGTTAGGCAAAAGTACTAGAAGCCAATCATGCTAAGAAGGAATGCTCCTCCTATTTCTATTTTTTTGTTTGCAGATGACCTTCTTCTTTGTGCGGAAGCATCCCGTGACAGGCTCAGATCATTTCCACGGTGTTAGATGATTTTTTTCTTTCTTTTGGTCAAAAGGAAAACCAGGAAAAAAAAAAAATTCTCCCACAATGTGAACCATGCTTTGACCGCGAACCTTAGTGTTGAGTTGAGATTTCCTAGGACGATGGACCTTGGGAAGTATTTGGGTATTCCACTTCAGCACCACAGAGTTGGGAGGGCAACATTCAGTCACATCCTTCATCGAGTTCACTCTAGGATTAATGCTTTGAACCACACCATTCTTTCTATGGCAGGAAGAATTACTCTCTCGAAAGTTGTTCTCTCACCTATTCTAGCCTACACGATGCAAGTCTCTGTCATTCCTCTCGGAGTCCGCAATGATATTGAGAAACAAATTAGGAGCTTTGTCTAGGTTTCAACTAGAGCAACTAAATACCCACATTTGGTTGCGTGGGATCAGTTGTGCATGGATAAAGATCATGGAGGTTTGGGTATGAGGAAGATGGAAGAATTTAATAGGGCTTTTATTATGAAAATCGGGTATGGGATCCTTTCTAATCCAGACGCATTTTAGGCTAAGGTATTAAAAGGAAAATACAAAGTGTTGCTTAGTTTAATGCCTAACCTCACTGTAACATAGAACAATTCATCTCTTTGGAAAGCAATAGTCTCATCTTGGCCTGTGATATTACAACATTCCAGAATTATGCTATGCGATGGAAAATCTACTCGTTTTTGGGATTATTAATGGGTTCCAAGATGTGATGCTCTCACATCCTATGCCCTTACTAACCCCTCTCAGATTGATCACCAGATTGTGGTTTTTGATCTTGTCTCATCCTCAAGAATTTGGTTATGGGATGTATTCCCGCATATTCTACCAGTCCACATCAAGGCTCAAATCAACAACATCCTTCCTCCTTCAGATGTTGGCAGACAAGACCGAATTATGTGGACAAAGACATCGGATGGGAGTTTTTCAATGAAGTCTGCTTATGAGGCCATATCCAGAAGCGAGGTTGACACTGCCAATTTAACTCAGAAACGTGTTGTTGTTAAGGGACAAGATTTTGACAAAAGAAAGGAGATGCAGACGTCACATGGCTGGATTTGATATGTGTCAACTGTGCATCCGGTCTACTGAAACTTCCTTACATGCAATCAGGGATTGCATTGATGCAAAACAAGTGTGGGACTTTGTAGTTAAGCAAGAGGCTTGGGAGGAATTTTTTTCTCTTAATCTTCAGCAATTGGTGTTGTCCAATATCTTTGAGGTTCGAAATTGGTCCAATCTGCCATCATGGCCTCTTTTGTTTGGAATCATCTCATGTTTTATTTGGCAAGCTAGGAATAAGAAGTTATTCCAGGGATCTACTATAACTGCATATAGCACTCGAAGAGCTGCAATAGTCTATAGTGAAGAGTTTTCTGCTATTCTTGGGTTTTTCTGTCAGATCTATGGGTTAAATTGATTGTTGATGGGTCTAGCATAAACAATGGAGTATTTTTTGCCTGTGGGGGGGGGGTGTAATTCGAAATGCTAGTGGAAGGTGGCTAGTAGGGTTTTGTAAAAACCTTGGCTGTGGTAACGCTCTAATGGCAGAACTTTGGGATGCCTCCTTGGGCTTGAAATTGCTTGGAGGAGTGGTTTTCGTTTTGTCTGACTTGAAGGTGATTCCTTAGTAGCCCAACATCTATTAAAAGAAGGCTGCGATCCTCATTATCCAGCCTCAAATTTGGTCTTGCGCATAAAGAGTATGTTGTCTTGGAAT